>VMDO01015311.1:32500-51617 GCA_007922755.1 Pedetes capensis | reverse complement strand
ATTATATATTATAATCATAATATAATCCATATAATATTCATATATGTACATATAATTTATATATTTGTATTCATATAATTAATATAATATATACAATATTATAAATAATATGTAATATATTCATATATATAAAGCTTTTATGGTTTGCACATGGATTTCCCCCCCAAAAGATGCATATTTTGAATGCTTGGTGACCAGCTAGTAGAAATGATCACGGAGAGGTGATTGTGTCATGAGAGCTCTGCCTTCATCAATGAACTAATCATGCTCAATTCATAATGTGATGCCATTACAGGACATGATGTACATTTCAGGGTTAAGGACTGGTTGGAGGAAGTGTGTCACGGGGGTCTGTATTTTGTCCTGGATCCCATTCTGTCTGTCTCTCTTCTTTTTGTCCACTCTGACATGAGCTACTTTGCTTCAGCCTATGCTCATCACCATGATGTTTTCCCTGTCTCAGGCCCAAAGCAATGGAGCCGGTAAATCACATAGTGAAACCTCTCAAATATGAACCCAAATAAGTCTTTCCTTTTAAATTGTTTCTCCCAGGTGTTTATCACAGTAATGAAAAACTAACACAGACCATTAAGTCTTTCTAATGAGTTGTTCCTTTATTATTATGAAATGTCTATTTTCATGGGTTTTTCTTTTTTGTAAAGCCTAGTATATGTAAAGCCTGCAGCCTTGGCATCGATCTTGTCAGATCTCGGAAGCTAAGCAGGGTCGGGCCTGATTAATACTTGGATGGGAGATCACCTGGGAACACTAGATGCTGCAGGTTTGGGAGAAGGACTTGGCAGCTTACTCCCCAAAACAATCAGCCACTGAAACCTTATGAAAAGCAGGGAACCACTGACAATAGTGCTGGGCATGGCACACTGTGAAGGAGTGTTTCATCTGTTGTACATGGGGTCGCTATGTGTGGGATCTGAGTCGATAGCAACTAACAACAACAGCAACGGTGTATATGAAAATAATATAGCTGTTAGACTTCTTTCTATTTTCTGTTGTGTGATATACATTTTTCAGTTTGAAGTTGAGTCTTTAATTTTAATATGTATTTGTTTACTGTCCCTACTCTTAAATCATTGTATTTCCATAGTCTCAAACTTCATATACTGGACATTAAAGAGATGTCTCCTTTCTTGTAAAGCTATATGTGCAATGTCACCCAGCATTGTTTGACCTCTGTTAACTGCATTCCTTTTTGCTCAACTTAGTAAAAATTGCTTTATTGTAAGATTCATGCAGTTTTTTCCTTCATATTCTCAGTGAAGCCATTCATCATGGAAGCCCTTCCCACCCTTGAAGCTACATCCTTAGAATATCCTGCCCTGCAGATTCCAGGTTATGGTCTGAATTCTGATTTCTGCCTCTTGGGTTCAGTAGCACCATTGTGCTTTGCTAAGATTCCAGCTTGCTATTCAACTTACAGAGAATTTTGTATCAGACAAGAATGGAGTTTCACCTTCTGAGTTCTCTTTGCCTAAGTCATTAGTCTTGGATTGCTTATTTTCCTTTGATTAAAGACAGTTATCTCTGAGGTTCTCTTTAGCTTTACTGTTGGTTACTGTGGCAGGTCCAATACCAATTTTTCTATCATAGAAACAGAAGTCTCAGATTGTTGTCATTGGCTTGGTGTTTCATTTTATCTTTTCAATATTCTGTTGCTTTGGGGAAACTAGCTTTGACCCAACCTTAGTAATTTCTGTGACATCTCAGGATCCTCCAGGGGGAGCCAAAGCATTAATCTGCAGGTATACTGCATCTGGATCTCTTGAGTTTCTCCAGACCATGAAGAGATTTCAGACAAAATCTTGCTAAAAAATGTGTTTATCTTCCTCCTCCTCCTTCTCCCCTTCCTCCTCTTCTTTCCCTTCATCTTCTTCTCAGTCACAGTAGATACTTCCACCTTAACCAGGTCACACTCGAGTTGAAAAAGATATATTCACAAAGAGGGTCGTCTGATCAATGTTATGTTTGTGAAGATAATCTACCACTTTCCAGTAAAGTGCCTCTGGTTTCAGAAGGAACTTTGAATCTTAAAGATAAATACTGGCAAATGCATTACTTATTCAGGTATTACAATCAAACTATGGCAATAGGTTCAATAGTTTCATCTGAATGTTTGCTATAATAAAATATCAGCAGGTTGTAAACTCAGAAAGTGTGGATATTTTATGTCACATCATTTTAGTTCAGAGTATTTGTTAATAATTCTTTGGGGTTTTAATTTATTTACATTGAATGAATTTCACTCTGATTTTTAAAACTCCAAAACAGATTGCATGTTTTAATTTTGACACTGCCATTCCCATTTGTTTATATTTATTTTTCATTTGTGTATTTGTTTCATTTTTTCCAAACTTTGGCTCTAGGGATCTACTCACTCAATTGAATTTTATTATAAACAGAAATTAAATTACAAATGGTTAAAATCTGAGCAGAGAGTAAGAAATTGGTGATAAAAATAGAAGGGTACATAAAAGAGAATGAGTAACTAATTCTGCCTTCTGAAATAATCTTCTAATGATTAATAAGGTCTCTCAACTACTAATTTCACCTCCCTTTAACCCATACTCTTTATTCCTCCCATCTGTTAATTCCAAATACAATACAATTTAAGTTTCTCCCTTGAATCATATCTGTCAATGGCTGACCATGACACAAAATTCAAAGGCAAGTTTCCCAGCAAGTTCTGATAGAGCTTCTGTGTATCCATTAACCTTATCTCTAACCCTCTCTTCTCTGCACACCTTGTGCTCCAGGCATTCTAAGAACTAAGTTAAATTGCCAATGATTTGTTTCTCATAACTCAATGACTTCATTTGTCTGCTTCTCAGCCTAAAATTCCACCTCCAACCACCTCCATCAGTAAAGTGCCCTTTCCTTTTTGTATTACTTTTCAAGCATCATTTTTTTTCTTTTTAGAACTTTATTGACTCCTTCAAGCAATCTGTCACTCTTTTGCTGTTTTTAACTGTGTTTCATAGGAATTTCCACTGTAAAATGTGCAGAAAGTATTTTTCTCATTTATATCTATATTTCTCTATATAGTTTGTGATTCTTGTCTCCATAGGAACTCAGTCCCACATCATTAAATTTTTTTCAAAGTCTAGAACTTGGTGTTGTTTATTCCTATGTCCCCAAAACCTTTCTAAATGACCTAACACATAGTAGAAAATCTGGGCATAGTAAAAGAATAAAGGAAGGATGGAAAAAGCTAGGGTTTAGCTCAGTTGACTGCTTGTTTTGTGTGCTCTCAGGTTTTGGATTCGATCCCCAGTACTACAAAAATGGGAGAAGTACCTGGCAGCCCACTCTCAAAATAATCCACCCAAACAATCAGCCTTTGAAAACCCTGTGAATAGCAGAGAAGCAGTAACATAGTGCCTCACATGCCATAGTGTCAGAGAGTGTTTCATTCTGTTGTACATAGGGTCACTATGAGTCAGAACCAATTGGATGACACCTAACAAAAACTTATGCATATTTTAAGAGAATATAACTAGGTATTACTTTTCAAAGTTGAATTGAATTATGATGGCCACCACTTTGACCACCTCTTGTAATTGCAGAAGTAAAATATGACTGGTATTCATCTTTTGTTATCAGTATGTACTTTTATAAATTTATTAATTAAAATATGTATAAATTTTTGGGGCTGGGATTTAGCTCAGTTGGTAGAGCACTGCTCTGCAGTCTTTGAAGTCCAGATTCCCAGCACCGCAAAATGGGAGAAGAATGTGGCAACCCACTCCCAAGGCAATCCTGGAACAGTCAGCCATTGAAAACCCTGTGAGGGTCACTAAGAGTCGGACTCAACTCAACGGCACCTAACAACAACAACAACAACAATAAATTTTTGACACTTTCTATGTTATATATAGGTAAACAACTAATATTGAGGTGAAGTGCAATCTCAAAACTTCTTTTTAGTTTACTAGAGGTGAATCAAAACTCAAACAAGAAATATTATAAAGTATGATTTTTGTCCTCAGACATAAGAAGAAATGTGGGAAAATAGATATATGAGATATCAGTTTAATGGCCCTTGCAGATAATGTCTTCCCATGTGTGGACTATGGATGTCGATCAGTGATAAAGCACTTGTGCATGAGACCCTGAGTTTGGTTTCCAGAGCCATCCATACATACATACAAAAAAAAAAAAAAAAAAAAAAAAAAAAAAAAAAAAAAAAAAAAAAAAGAAAGAAAGAAAAAAGAAAAAAGAAAGAAAAAAGAAAAAAGAAAAACAAAACAAACAAAACAAACAAAAACCCCACCATAGTCTAAGGGTTTATCTCTTCCATAATATCCAGTGTATTTTAAGTCAGATTTTTCTGACTTAAAAACCATGCTGTGAGAATAAGGTGTACTTTTCTTTTTCTTTCTTTTTTTTTTTTTCTCAGAGGTTGAATCCCGGCCCTCTCACATACTTTCAAGTGCTCTACCACTGTGGTGCATCCCCAGCCTACTTTTTTTTTAAATTTTGAGTTAGGGTCTTGCTAAATTTCACAGGCTGTCTCTGGTTTCTAACTTGTGACCCTCCTGTCTCTGCCTCCCAAGTCAGTGGGATTACAAGCTCCCAGCTAGGAATAGAGTTCTTACAAAATAATAAAACACCAGAGAGCCCTCTTGCCCTTTCCACCATGTGAGCATACGACAGAAAGATGGCCATCTTCATCCCAGAAGTGGGTTCTTACCAGAACCCTGCTGGATTCTGGCCATCTCAGTGCACAAATGGATCCAGTGGATCCAGTCACGTGCTACTGCAAGTTCTTCAGTTGCCATTTGACATGATCCTCACACGTATACCATTCCACTTGAGCTTCAGCTAATGCTATCCTTGAGGTAAAATGAACACAGGCTTGATACTTTCTCCAGCTCAGCCTCCATATTATACTATTGCAGTGAGTGATAGATGGCTGGACTGTTACATTCCCTTCAGGTGACTGCCTTGGTCAGCAACTCCCACACCTAGCAGCTCAGCTCCTGTTGAGCTAGTTTCTGCCATACTCCTCTCCACTTCCTCATAGTTTTCTTCCTTTCTTTTCTGAGAAGGAATTGTATAATTCATTCATTTTCTGAATAATATAGCCCTATTCTATTTTGTTCCATCTGTGACCTCTGAAAGTGGCATGGCTGTTTACAAAATGCCTACTGGATCTAAGTAGATGGACAGCTGATGTTCAGATCAAGAACACCTGGAGCAAATACGCACTTGAACACTGACTTTGTTTTAGTTAGTTCTCAAACCACTTTCCTTTGCCACCAGAAGTCATCTGTAATGACAAAACAGTAACTCAACAAAGAAATGATCATTTCTGAAAACTGAGTCTGCTTCATTCTCAAGCAGGCATGACAGATAGTTATTTGGGTATGTGCAGTCCATTCATAGTATAGAAATGAGTGGAAGTGAGGGGGTTGAAAGTAAATAATTCATTTGTTTTTCCTAGTTAAGATATGATTAAGCATCTCCTAATATCTGGGATTTGGCTCAGTTGGTAGTGCGCTGCGCTGCAGTCTCTAAGGTCCTGAGTTCAATTCCCAGCACTGCAAAAAATGGGAGAAGGGCCTGGCAATCCACTCCCAAGGCAATCCCGAAACAGTCAGCCATTGAAAACCCTATGAGGGTTGCTATGAGTCAGATACCGACTTGATGGCACCTAACAACAACATCTAACTAATCAATCTTGACAATGACTCACGGGATACATCTCACAGAAAGAAGGAGGTAATTTTTAATTTAACATAGCTGTTATATAGTTGCTAGATGCCATGGACTCTGAGCTGACTCATACCAACCCTATGTACAACAGAATGAAACACTCCCTGACATTGTGCCATGCCCAGCACTATTGTCAGTGCTTCTCTGCTACTGGTAGGGTTTTCAATGGCCGATTGTTTCAGGAATGGGTTGCTGGTCCTTTTCCTTAGCTTGCAGCACCTGGTATTCCCAGGCAGTCTCTCATCCAAGTACTATCCAGACCTGACCCGCCTTAACTTCTGAGATCTGATAAGATTGAACAGCAAGGTGGTATAGTTCTAGACACCTAGCCCTTTGGAATCTCCTTAATATTGATCAAATGACTTTTTTTCTCTTTTTCTCCCTGGTGCATACATGTCTATCCCGAGAATACTGCATGTTGCCCAGATAGCACTGTGAAACTCATTATGATGTGGTATCAATCAAAATTAATTAAAATGCTTATATTTAATGATTTCCCAAGAGTGAAAAAGTCAACTGATGAGGAAGCAATCTTGATTGTCCTGGAGACTCAGTTATCTCCCTGCTTCCTAGTGCTTTATTCAAAGCTAGGTCATCTGGATGGAGCAGACTGAAGAGAAACAGAAACTTGTTTGGCTAGTGTCAATATTTCCACAGGCAAAACTGTTCCCTTGATAGATTTCTTTCCACTTTTAGAAACTGAATGTTCACTTGTGGCTCCAATCTATAGACATGGGACACTGTAGGTGGGGTAGAGAAATCATTCTTGGAATCACTCTTTTTATTATTATTATTATTCACTTTTGGCTGAAGCAGGCATTTCTTCTGGCCCCCGACCATGATGCATACTGTAAAACATACCAATATCCAGCCTAAAATGTAGAACAATTGGAATTTTGTTGACACAATCCATTCTGCTGCTTCTCAGCTAGTATAGAGTCCAAGCAAACTCTGGATCATTTTTCCATCATAGGTATTTAATTACCTTTGTACCTGGCCCTCCTCTCACCTTGCACATACAGATATGATCAAATATGCATAAATTTGGAAGATATCACTTTCTGCTTAATATATACGAACACATATATATTAAATTAGTCAGTCAAAAACATTGGTACAACGTTTGCAAATCTTTTAGTCAAATGGGAAACTTATTCAAACCTGAAATAGTATGACATGGCAGATAGTTAATTTTAACATATTACCTATCATTAAGTTAACTGGATGGAATAGTACATACATTTCCACATTTTAATTTGACTGATATAAGAAAATTACACAGCAAATTATTGCAACACATGACCTGACAGTGTGTGATTAGTTAACAAGTGTTATTTATCCGTGATGTGTGACAGTATTCAAGCTCTGGGAAATGCCCAAAAGTAGAGCACTTGTGGGTTCTACATGATACTGTGCAGTGTGGTAATGATAAAGTAAAATATTTAAATGATTTCTTGTGGCTATTCTGTGAGAAAAATTAACTCTGACAGCAAATCTCTATAGTATACATGCAATCTCCACTGATAAAATACTTCTTGACCTTGACAGCCTTTCATTATTCCAGGTTTTGTGAAGCCACATGTTTCAGTTGATAGAATCAGTAAACTAGAGCTACCTGTAACAGAGGGGAGAAATTATGTTATGCTGGAGTTAGACAGAGGGGTTTACTGAAAGTATCTCAGATCCAAATTTCAATTATAATAGTCCTTGCCATAGAATAACTGTGTAATAATTTTGTAAATGTGAAGATGATGCTGTTTTGATGATATCCAAGAGGAGTCCAAGTAATTAAATTTAGAGAAGTTCCTGGTTATAAGAAATCTAGCATCAATCAGCATGTTCTTTTTACATAACTAGATTATATTTTAACTGCTTTAATTATAAAGATTTAGATTCTTAATCATTATCAATATTTTTCATATTAATTCATTATCTTTAATATGATACATTACTTCAACATATTTCACTTGTTAAATATAAATAAATGTTTTATGGAATAAAAAATTTCTCTTTCTTTTGTGGAACAAACATTATAAATAGTTGAGAGAGGATATTCTTACTTTGTTCTTCAGTAACAGCCTCTATCTAACTGTAAATCTAAAATGTATATGACCTCCTTTTACACACACACGTTAAAACAAGCAACTACATTTGTCTCTAAGCAATTCCTGCCCATCAAGTCCTTGACAGCCAAAGCAACATCATTACTGTTGCTCCTGCTTCTTATGCTTTCTCATTCTCCCTTTTGAAAATAATAGTGCACATGTAAAGAGTCACTATTTGGATTCATAATAAATTTCAGAATATTTCCAAAACGTTCTGCATAACATTATGGAATTTTAAAATGATAAAAGTGAGTTGCATCGAAGGAAAATAGGTTTGTAAGAAGTAGTTCTTTTTTTTTTAAATAGAGTCATGTTATTCTTTGTCTTTTAGCTTCTCTTATAGCTTCACAATCCCCATTATGCTCAAATGGAATAAGAACAATTATGCCAGGGGGTATAAGGTGCTCTCACCAGGCTTACTAGAAAGAAAGACACCCAGGTTGCATGACAGTTATCACCGGATTTACTATCTGTCAGCAGATGCTAACTGAAATGAAAATGTTCCCTGAACTCATGTTGTGCCTATCTACTCGACTTCTCTGTGCCTTTCCTCCTCGGGGAATTACAGGGATAAGAATCTCTCCCTTTATAACTAACATTTTAGAGCTCATTGAAGACTGTGTCTTTTGTCTCCTCTCTGGCGAGTCATTTATCTCCTCTGAAGCACATTTTTACTATTTTGTTTTAAAGAGCATGATTTGGGGACATGCAACCCGTTCAATTATCGGGGTCAATTGCAATTGTTTCTGACTTCCAGGGCATCTACCTCTCCCACATCATGAGTGGCTTATAAATGCTACACTCAGTTTTTGGCTCTGCTATGTATCCACTTAGACAAAATCATTTCTTGTTCCAATATACACTGCAGTATCATAAAAATCTAGTGAAAATTATTTCTACTGACAATATCTGAATTGGATGAACTAGAAAGAAACTAGTTGTAGAAGAAATAGAGTGACACTAGAGAATTCTATAAACCAATAGACTCCTCCCCTGGCATTTTGTTAAGAAATAACGTGTTTAGTCTCTTGTATCAGTTTTCTGTTCCCTACTCTTCCTTTTTCTCTTATCCTTTTGCCCATTCTCATTTCACTGATGTGTCTGTGCGTTAAGATGGATTAAGGAGCAGAATACGTTGCTAAAAAATTGGACTGGTTTAAAATATACCTTACCCACAGTAAGATTAGCAATGCTACCACTTAAAATAATATCAACAACAATAAAAACACTTCATATTTACACCAAGCCTATAAGTTAGGGACAAATTATAGGTACTTGTATCTCTACTTCATAGGGAGGAAAATCAAAGTTGAGTACTGTCTCAGTGCCGTACAGCTAAAAAGATGTATAGATCAGATTCGCCCAACTCCTTTCAGACTCATAAAGATGGAGAGAAGAATTCTCCCTAAAAACACTTGATACTGACATTCATGCTGGACTGGTCAGGAATATAGTCTTTGCCTTACATACTGAGGCTGATGGAGGCCATTTTTTTGTTCTCTAAACTTTATCATTAGGTAGAAATATGAAGGAAAATATCATATCCATATAACTCATTAGTCACAATACCTAAGAGTCCTTTACTCACAGAAGGTTCAAAATGAAGTCTTATTGCAAAAGCATATCAAAGGTATCTGAGATGGTTTGAATATACAGTATCCCTCAAAGATCTTATGCTATAACATTCGGTCTCCAGCTAGTGGGGCTTCCTGTGATGTGAAATATTTGGAGATGTGGTTCTTGCTTTGTAGAAGTAGTTACCTACAAGAGGGTCTTGGGAGGATTTTACTCTCAGACCAATAGACCTGGTCTATCTCTGTCCCTGGTCCACAGTGCCATGAGGTTGCCTTCTACAGCCTCTCTTGCCATCATTGCCATGTATGTTCTGCTGCTATTAGGGACTAATCCACTAACTGTGAGCTCTCACTAAATCTCTGCCCCCATATTAACTTTGGGTGTTTTTTCTATTACAGGGATGACAGCTGATTAATATAGCATCCATGTGTAAAACTGTACTTCAAAAAGTGTTGAAGCACTCACAGAGACATGGAGATTTTCACACAATGGATCATCAATTGGGAATCATTAGCTAATTAAATAAAGGCAATTTCCAAAAGATATACAGGTTGTATTTCAAATGAAAAGAAAATGAAAGAAAAAGAAAATACATTGCAACTAGATGCTTTTGTATTTAACACATCTCCAATACATTGTTTTCTAAATTATAGTTAGTATACCAGGCCACAAAAAGGATAACTTTTAAAAATAAATTCTCTTACAACTCAAGCATACATTTAGGTTAAAGTACATTTGTTGTGATAGTTGTCTATAAAAACAAATTCAATGATAATTGTTGAAGTATGGTAAGGGGATTTTTTTTTCAGGTCCATTGCAATAGATATTGGGATCACTGTGATAAGATTTCAATGTAAGAAAGAGAGATGAGGCTCAACTTCAAATATAGGCAAGGGCAAGTAGGAATTTCTATGAGAGATCACATCAAAATTACTAATGAAAAATGTGAAGAGTAGAGATGGTTCTTGCTTCATCAAATAGGACTCTAGCTGTAGAGAGGAGAGGATGAAGAGACATCACGTGAGACATAGTATAGGATGAGAAACATTGCCAGTTCTCCAGGGTTAACAGATCTAAAGGAAGAGGGAGTTCTTCTAAACTTGAATTAGCCACTTTATTACTAAAACTAGATTTTACATGAAGTTCAAAGATGGCCCTGAGAGAAGACTCTGGAGCCTCATAAAAACTTTGTCAAGCAAAGAATCTTTAGGGGAAGTGCAGGTATGCACGTGTGTGTGTGTGTGTGTGTGTGTGTGTGTGTGTGTGTGTGTGAATCAGATATTTATGTTTTCTTAAATTAAGCATCTATTGTAAGATGACTTTTAGCACAAATGTCAGTTTTCATCTTCAGATCAATTATAAAAAAGGGGAAGGGAGTGTGATTGTTACATATTTGGTTTTATTGTGAATACCTTTTAGAATATTGCATACAGCTGGGTGTGGTGGTGCAAACTTGTAATCCCAGAAACTTGGGAGGCAGAGGCAGGAGGATTGCAAGTTCCAGACCAAAGAAGGCAATCTGCATAATTTAGTGAGACCCTGTCTCAAAAAGTTAATTAAAAAAAAAAAAAGACTGAGGGTACAGCTCAGTGGTACAGCACTTGCAACACATGCAAGTGTGAGGACCCGAATTCAATGCCCAGTCTGATAAAAAAATAAAAAATGGCATACTTCACCCATCTATGGTTATGCACAAGTTGAAATAGCATTGCTTTCGTATAAGTTTCACTGTTGAATGAATAATATAGTGTTCTCTTTTGCTTCACTATATGAGCAGTGTTTTAGGAGAATGTCCATGCCTTTATTCAGTACTGCTGACTTGATTACAGTAAGCAATGTTTTCAGTCAAAAATACAATTAATGTTACATCATATGAAATTCCATAATGAATAGTATTTTGCCCAAGACTTAATTTTAGTTACCAATGCAGAAAAAGATAAGTCACTATAAACTCACTAAAGAGTTTACCCAGTGCCCATGAAATCTGAACTTGCATCCATAATTCTGACTTTCTATAAAATAAGGCTGCCATAAATAACTTATATAATTTATAATGTGAGACCTAACTTCTCAGTGAAGCCACTAATTTTTCTTTTTTCCCCTTTATTAATAACTGTTGCTGGGGTAAAGATTAATAAGACTTTTACTACTACCATTGTGCAACTATTATATCACTTTTGATTAAACTTTCATAAACTTACATAGTTTACAGAACTCTTTGAGTAGTATGTAATAAAAATTATGTACTGTTATGGTTATATTCCCCTCTTTTTGCCCAGCCTACAATTGTACCACTGTGGCATCTGATCCCATCAGATCGAAGAAGCTAATCAGAATCAGACTTGGTTAGTACTTGGATGGGAGACCTCTGTTGTAGGCTTGGGGGAGAAGGATCTGGCAACCCACTTCCAGAAAGATAATCAGCCATTGAAAACCAGATAAACAGCAGAGAAACATTGACAATAGTGTTTTCTTACATATGGTCACTATGAGTAGGACACTGACATGATGGCACCTAACAACAACAAGTTTTGGTCATGTACTCATACAGTTGTATGAAGTAATTTGAGATTACCCTCTCCCCTTTTATCTCTCTAAATTATTTCCCCTCCCTTTCCTCCCTTCCACAACCTTCATTCCCACTGCTATTTCCCACCCCCTTCCTTCTACTCTGCTTTGATTTTCACTTCTTAGCTAAGCCTGATTGTTCATTTTTACAATCTACTTATATATAAGTTTCTTATTTTGTCATCCTATAAGTAAGACTTAGCTCCCACATTTAAGTAAGAACATAGGTATTTCTCTTTTTGGAACAGGGCTTGTTTGCTTAAGATTATGTTCTCCAGTTCCATCAATTTTGCTGCAAATGACATTATTTCATTCATTAACTAATATATCATTGTGTATATGTACAATAATTTTTATCCATTACTCTCTCGGTGGACATATTGATTGCTTCTATATCCTTGTGATTGTGAAAAGTGCTGCATTAAATATTGAAATGCATGTAGATGTCTCTGTGGTATGATGACATATTTCCCTTTGGGTATATTCCCAAGAGTGCTATATCTGGATCATATAGCAGTTTTATTTTTATTTTTATAAGGTATCTCCATTGATTTCCAAAGTATTTAAGCAAATTTACAGTCTCACCATCAGTGTAAAAGAGATCTTTTTCTCTTCATCTTCACCAGCATTGGTTATTAATTGTTTTGTTGATATTGGCCATGCTTACTGAAATAAAATGGAATCTCAGTGTGGTTTTGACTTGTATTTCCATAATGACTAGGGATATTGAACATTTTTCTTTGAAGAAGAATATCTTCTTTTGAAGAGGCTGTCTTTTCTCCATTGCATGTCCTTGGCCCCTTTGTCAAAAATCAGGTGGCTGTAGTTGCCCGGGCACATTTCTGCTTCTTCAATTCTCCTCCATTGGTCTTCAAGCCTATCATTGCAACAGTCTCAAGCTGTTTTCATCACTATATCACTGTAGTATAGTTTGAAGTCAGGTATTGTGATTTCCACCTGCACTGTTTTTGCAACTTAAGATTGTATTGGCTGTACATGGTCTTTTGTGTTTCCATATAAATTCTACGATTATGTTTTCTATTTTTGCAAAGTCTGACATTGAAATTTTAAAGATTACATTAAATCTGAAATTTGTTTTTGGTAACATAGACATTTTTACATTATTGATTCTCCCAATCCATGAGCAGGGGAAGTTCTGCCACCTTCTAGTATCTTCTGCAATATGTTTCTTTAATGTTTTGTATTTTCCTTATAGAAATCTTCAGTTTCTTTAATTAGATTGATACCTAAATATTTAAATTTTGGGGGGTTGCTTTAGTTTCATTCTCTTTCTGCTCACTAATAGAACCTTAGACCAACTGGAATTTATATACATCTACAGAATATTCCATGCATCATATGTGGAATACACATTCTTCACTGCATGACACAGAACTTTTCTAAGGTAAACTACATTTTATTCCACAAAAATGACTTCAATAAATACAAAAAAAAAAAAAAAAAAAAAAAAAAAAAAAAAAAAAAAAAAAAAAAAAAAAAAAAAAAAAAAAGAAAGAAAGAAATCAGGCCCTGTACCTTATCAGATCACAATGCAATATAGCTAGAATTAAAAAGCAAGAAAAATTTTAGAAATGTTACAAATTAATGGAGACTAAAAAATACAATGCTGAATGATCTGTGGGTTAATGAAGAAATCAAAGAGGAAAATGTTTTAAAATTCTGCAATCAAATGAGGGTGAAAACCCATCCTACTAAAATTTGTGGGATAAAGCAAACACAATTCTAAGAGGGAAGTTCATAGTCATGAGTTCATCAGCTAGCTAGTGAAGGCCCAAGTAAACAACTTAATGATACATTTTAAGGCACTAGGCAGCTAATAACAAGTCAATTCCAAAAAGAGAACTCAGACAAATTATTAAGATCAATGCAGGATTAGCCAATTAGAAACTAAAATGGCAAGTCAAAGAATGAATGAGACTAAGAGTTGATTATTTGAAAAGGTTAACAAAATAGATACCCTCCCAGATAGTCCCACAAAAAAAAAAGAAAGAAAGAAAGAAAATGCTCCAATTTAAAAAAATTAGAGAATGGGTCATAACCACTGATACCAATAAAATCCAGAAGATCATCAGGGAATACTGTGAGAAATTCTACTCCCCAAAACATGAAAATACAGAAGAAGTGAATATGTTTCTTAACAAATGATTATGACTGGAGGATATACACAATTTAAAGAGACCCATTACACTCACTGAAATAAAGACAAGAATGATAATAATAAAAAAGTCTTCTACCAAAGAAATGCCAGGTCCTGACAAGTTTACAGTAGAATTCTATGAAACCCTTAAAGAAATAATACCTATTCTCCCCAAAATATTTCGTAAAATAGGAAATGAAGAAACACCTCCAAACTCTTTCTACAAAGCCTGTATCATACTGATGTCAAAACAGGGAAAGGACACTTCAAAGAAACAGAAATAAATGCCTATTTCCCTGTTGAACATTGATGCAAAAATCCTCAATAAAATTCTGCCAAATCAAATTCAGGAACACATAAAAAAGATCATACGCCATATTCAAGTGGGTATCATTCCACAGTTGCAAGGCTGAGCTCTATATGCAAAGATCAATCAATGTAATTCAAGGTATCAAGAGACTTGCAGACAGAAATCACATGATTATCTCAATGCTGAGAAAGCCTTTGACAAACCGCAACATCTCTTCATGATAAAAGTCCTGGAGAAAATGGGCATAATAGGGAAATACCTCAACATCATAAAGGCCACCTATGTCACTCCTACAGCTAATATCATATTAAATAGGAAAAATTAAAACCACTGTCTCCAAGATCAGGAACAGGACTAGTATGTCCATTCTCTCCCTTCTTATTTAATATTGTGATCTAAGTCCTAGCCAGAGCTATTAGGTAAGAGAGTGAAAACAAAAGGATATAAACAGGCAAAAAGACATCAAATTATCCTTATTCGTGGACGACATGATCCTTTACGTAAAAGACACTAAAAATTCTCTAGAAAATTCTTAGAGCTAATTAGTTCCTTCAGCAAAGTAGCAGGATACAAAACTAACACTCCAAAAACAGTAACCCCACTAGGTTCTATTAATATTCCTGCAGCCTTTACTTGCCTCTGTCAAACTGGTCATTTTATGATTAACTTTAAACAGTGTTTGTTCTCAAATCAATTTTAGTTGTCAGAGAATCACAGATGTTAGGTAAAATGTGAGAAAACTTTCAAATTAAAACATGAAAGGCCATAAATCAGTTGGCTTTCTGTTGTAAAATATATTTGTATAGTGTATACATCTTAAAATGTCTTTGTAAAGCACATATACAACTCGTTTACTGCCTGAAAGTCAGAAAGTCTTTTCCTCTTTCTAGTGTTCAGAGGGAGGTTTTAATTATTTTTTTACGAACTCACCTTTATGCTTTTTCTATTGTACAAAAGAAAATATATGAGAAAACTATAATCTTTCTCTCTCTCTCTCTCTCTCTCTCTCTCTCTCTCTCTCTCCTTCTCTCTCTCTCTCTCTCTTATTCTCCCCTTCAGTGATCCTGTTCATTGGAAACTTCTTTAGAAGTTTATAAATTAAGTGTATACTTTAGGATAAAGAGTTGGTTGATTTTTGAGAACTTCTCTCCCCCAAATTTAAAATCTGTTGGATAATTGATTTTACTTGTACATATTCAGGTTAAATTTTAGAATGTTTTTGGCAATGCATGCATTTTTTATACCACCTTATCTGGAAGCCCACTAGGAATGAAACTCAGGGGAAGAAAATTTAGGTTAGCCAAGCTGACAGAGCACTAATCCATTGTAGCAGGACACCAGATGTTTGTTTTGTGAAATCAGTGTAGCTTTTCAGTATGCTATTTTCATGTTTTCCACTTACCTCCATCCCACACATACTGAGGTAAAAGCATGCCTTGTCTGCAAACCCTTCTTCTTCTCTTTGGGAAGTTAGGTCAAAAACAAAAATGAAGACATTTAAATAATCATTTGTTGAATAAATGAACAAGTAATAATAAAATCATCACAAAATGATTAGACATCATCTCACTATAAAAATAACCATAGGTAGGTCCTTAGTGTAGAAAATTATTAAACCATATGTTATTGTTTGAACATTAAATGTCCCCCATAGGCTTGTGTGTTTGAATGATTGTTCCCTAACTGGTGGTCCAATTGTGTTTTGGGAAGTTGTAGAAATTTTAGGAAATGTGACCCCACTGAAGGAAGTGGGTTATGGGGGTGAGTCTGTGACGCTATGTTACCCTAGCCCCACCTTGCAATCCCACTCTGTTTCCTGACCCATCATAATGTGATGCTATCCTCCACCACATGCTCCCACCGCCATGATGCCCTTCCCAAGCACATAGAAACTCACAAGCATGGACCAAACCCTCTGAAACTGTGAGGCAAAATAAATCACTCCTTTAAAGTTACTTCATCAGGTAATTTGTCACAGTGATGCAAAAGCTAACTAATTCCTTATACTGAACAAAAATATCATTAATTCCTCCAATTGTATTTCTACACAAGTAGCTTCAATCTACTTGGGAACATATTTTCTTTTGTACAATAGAAAAAGCATAAAGGTGAGTTCATAAAAAAATAATTAAAATCTCCTTCTGAACACTAGAAAGAGGAAAAGACTTTGCTGACTTCCAGGCTGACTTGGGAACAAATTTTCAGGTGCAAGCTAACAATTTACCAAGTCAGAAATTCAGTGAACGTGGCACTGTGGAGCATACCTGTAATCCAAAATATTTGGAAGGCTGAGGCAGAAGGATTGCAGGTTTGAGACAAGAGGGAGCCTGCATAACTGAGACTCTGTCTAAAAATATAAATAAAGGGGCTGAGGCTATGGTTCAGTGTTAGGGCATTTGCCTAGCATATGTGAAGCCCTGTGTTCAATACCTTCGGTCCAAAAAATAAGAAAGGAAAGAAGGGAAAAGAAAAGAAAAGGAAGACAAGAAAAAGATAATATGAAGGAAGAAAGCAAGAAGGAAGGAAAGAAGATGAAGGAAGGAAGGAAAGTAGGAAGGAAGGAAGGGAGGGAGGGAAGGAAGGAAAAAAGAAAGAAGGAATGAAGGAAAGGAAAGAAGGAAGGAAGGAAGGAAGGAAAAAAGGAAGGAAGGAAGGAAGAAAAGTTAATTCTATGAGAAGGATCTGCTAATATGTGTTTTACAAGGATTCAAGGATTTCTGGCAATTCCAATGCACATAAGTATCTCAAAAGCACTGTTTTCAATGATGAAATTCTACCTCAGTCCTGCTCCCAATTTCTATTTCAAAATAGCTTGTTACTCATATTCTCAGTATTCTATCCAGTCCTTCAGCTCTCGCAAATTCAAGATAAGAAATATTACTGTGCTTTAAAAAAGTAATAATCTTTCATGTAGTTTCACAATTGCACTGTCCCCACTATGCCAGAAAAACAAGTATTAGCTCCTGGTACCTTCTTTCAGCTTCATCTAAATTTCATTGAATCAGGATGATATTTCAGAGTATGTGGGATGATGATGGGAAATTGTCTAGTTTTACTATGGATGAAGTATTCATATCTATTTTTTGTGATTTATATCACATTTAATGACTGTCAAGCAATTTTGGAAATATGTATCAACTCCCTGTATGTCTTGGAAGTCTCTCAGTGCACTGCATATTTATTAGATATTAATACCTAATGGAATATAACTTCTTTGCTTTAAAATATAAACTTCATTGCAATGTCATGGTTTCAGATACACCTAAGAGCTATTTCTGTGCATCATTATCTCCACTGAAATGGAAATGGTATCTAGGGGTTATTTCTCCTACAGCAAACAGGTATACCAATCAGGCTGGAATGTAAAGTGGGTCATCTCAAAGTATTGACCAAAAGAAACTGGTATTTTGAAAATGCACAGTCCCATCGCATATTAGAAGATGCTGAAGAATCACATTTGTGTTGCTTTCTTGCTAAGAAGTCAGATCACATTTTGGTTTCTCACTGATGCTTTAATAAGGAACAGTGTACTAAAGAGAAACTGGAGAAGGAAACTGACTACTGAAGTTAGGTAAAAAGAAATGTGCGTGAAACAACAGCTAGCGGAAACCCATCCACTCTAGCAGGTAAAACCAAGAGGGATAACTATAGTAAATTCTAGAATCCAATGAAAAAAACATGAGCAAACATAGTCAGCATCCTGATTTCCTTCTTACATCTTTGTCATCCTCTACTCAGAAACTTTCTGATTTTCTCCATGTGGAGGTCCTTGCTTCTCTTCCATTGTTTCTTATCTCTGTTCTCATATGTACGCTCACGGTTTGGTGCTCTATAAAGATAACAGTGCTCCCACACCGTGAGTGTGTGCATGCATATGTATATATAATATTATATCATATTGATTTCTCTATCCCTTTAATTGGGAAAATCCATGTGATTAAATTGTATTTTAAAATAATCTCAGCCTTTTTGAAAATATATACCTAAATAGAAGTAATAAAAATTATGTACAAGTAGTTATGTTCAAGTTCAAGAAATTCTTCCTTCATAATATCACATTGATGTTATTTACCAGGAAATCAAATACAGAAATTTTCCATCTGGATTTATTTAGGCCACTAGCTGTATGTCCAGTAGTAGTCATGAATTAATCTTTCCTCCTCAGCACTAAATTTACAAATATAGTATATCTGCTACTGCATTTACCCTGTAAACATTGACTTTCATATGGAAATAAGGAGTGTCATTCAGGAAACTCGATGTGCATTTTGGAAAAAATACATTTTGCACATGTTGAAGGTGAAGTTCACGTTAAAAGTTGGGAAGCACAGAGTAGTAGGTGAGGTGAGGCACCAAGATAAGGAATGGGATAACAGAAAATGAAATTTTAAGTGTATTTGAGCAAAAAGAGTTTATCTATTATAAATAATATTAGTATTATTGAAAATATAGATTTATTCAATACATTACCTTTTATATAAACATTCACTTTCTTGCTTTTGCCACATATTTTATATGTATACATAAAACATTTTTGTTAATTATTTACAAATTTTAAAAACTAAACCTAATGGTTATTTGGTATAGAATACCAAATAGGACCAAGGCCCTATTTTTGAAAATTCAGTATTTGCCAATCATTTTACATATTTATAGCAAAATCATATA
>VMDO01015311.1:0-30000 GCA_007922755.1 Pedetes capensis | reverse complement strand
TCAGGCTGCCTCTAACCTTCAACTCACAATCCTCTTGGCTCCACTTTTAAGGTTACTGGGATTACAAGTGTACATTACCATGCCCAGCTTAAAATTATATATAATGTTGTTTTTGTTAGGTGCCATCAAGTCATGTCCGACTCATAGCGACCCTCATAGGGTTTTCAATGGCAGACTGTTTCGGGATTGCCTTGGGAGTGGGTTACCACGTCCTTCTCCCATTTTTGTGGTTCTGGGAATCGAACATGGGACCTCAGAGACTGTAGAGCAGTGCTCTACCAACTGAGCTAAATCCCAGCCACACACATATACATACATATATATATATATATATATATATATATATGTATATGTGTATGTGTATATACATATATACACATATACACATATATATATGTATATGTGTGTGTGTGTATATATATCCCAGCAATTCAATATATATAATATTTTATATATATTATATTATATATTATATATTATATATTATATTATATATAATATAATATATATATATAATGACATTTTGAAATGAATTACTGATCTGGTTATAAAAATAAAGTGTGATGTCTGCAAAGGTGAATGTTAAAGTAAAATACAGGATCCCTGAAGGTATCTTTGTGGGTTCTATGGCTATAACAGATAACTGAGGCTGAATGATTTACAAAGAATAGAACTTTATTTTGACCCACATCCCTGGAGTCTGGAAAGTCCAAGATCACAGTATAGTCATCTGTTTGGTTTTTCTGATGATGGCCTTGTGTTGCACCATACCTGAACCAGAAAATCAGAAAGGCAAATGGAATTTACTTCATATACCTAATATATAAAAGTCAAAGAAATTCCTTTACACACAACACAACCTAAAATTCACTCCAGAAAGTTTCCTGTAGGCCACAATTGAAGAAGGATCTTGTGAGATTCAGGCAGGAAGAGGGAGATCTGTGGGTGCTCACACCCTTATCCACCCTTGCCTTTATTCAAAATTTAAAATTTGGTATTCTCTTCACTGGGGATCTTGTATGAACTTGTTTTAAACATATATTAAAATGTTGTTTATCTAATTAAATAATTTGTCTAAAACTTTTTGCATCCTTAGATTTAGCACCCCATGCTAGGGCTTCACTATTCTCACATTGCTCCTGACCCTCTTTACTGATGTTATAGATTCCCCAACTCTTGCATTGTAGGCTATAGCTATTATGAAGTGGGCCTTTCAAAGCTTCAATTTCTCAGTTAATATTACTGACATACTCATGAATTAATGGACAATTTTTGTGGTGGTAGATTTTTTGTGATCATGGTCAATCTATCTCCTACATCAAGATCAAAGTGCAGGACAGAATTATAACAGCATGCTAATCTCCAGGATATTCCACTGCAATATACAATCATGGAGGTGTATGAGGGAACTTTGTTTAGCATAACACAATTTTTGGCAAAGTTACGAATTTTGCTGGAATTTTCTTCCATAGATTAAGTCTTCATTTATAACATTAAAGTTTGTAGAGAGTTCAATGTGAGTCTACTGAATTATTAAGGATTCTCTAGAGAAATAGAAACAATAGGAAATACAGAGAGACAGAAATTTGGAAGAGGATTTATTAGAAGATTTCACTCACATGATTATGAAGACTAAAAAGTTTCCTGGTAGATCATCTGCAAAGGAAGCTAGTAGCATCATTAAGTCCAACTCCAAAGGCCTAAGAACCAGAAAAGCTTATGGTGTAACTCTCCATCTGGGTCCCAAAATTTGAGATCCAGGAAGTCAGTTGGTGCAAATCTTATAGTAAAAAGGATAAAATTGCCCCAGCCATGCTACTAGCTTTAGCCTCTATTTTGGAGTTCTCATGTCCAAAGCAGGAGAAGGATATCCCAGTTCAAGAGACAATAAATTCACCTTCCTTCTGCACTTGTGTTTTATCAGGGCTTTCAATTGATTGGATAGTTCCTGCCCATGTCAATTAGAGTGTCATTCTTTTCTGAAAGCACCCTCATAGATCTACCCAGGAATACTACTTCACCAGCTATTTGCATATCCTTTGATCCCCTCAAGTTGACACTTGAAACTAACCATCTCAACTATCAAATGGAAATGTGCTAAGAGCATTTTCACACTTTATGAATCACTGACAATAAGATATAAAATTAAATTGCTAATGGATAGTAGGCCTCTAGCCTCTGTTTTATTTTATATGTTACTTGTAGTCTTCATATTACAAAGAGCAAAGTGAGAGAATATAAATCACATGGATTTCTATTGACTATGAAGGCCACTCTCTCCCACACTCCGTTGTACAAAAGAGCAAAACAAAACATAGAAATGAAGAAGTATATAAATATAAAGTAGTAAATATTTAAATAAAAAGTAGTTAAAGAGATTTTAGCAAGAAATAAAATGAACTTTAAAGAAAAGAGTGAAAACATTACTTATCTTGGAGAGACTTTATGTAATAATAAAATCTCAATTCCCAGTTATAGAACAGAATGTATGAGTGTATGCATGCCTCTAGAAAAATTTGAATTATTCTATCCTTTTTCCATTAGAATAAAATCTTTAAATGACAAACAACACACATATAACACACATATGCACAAATTTTCGGGTGCTGTGGAGTCCTACTTCACTCATTGTGACACAAATAGTGTATTCAATGGTGGATTGTTTCAAGATTGTTTCAGAAGTGGGCTGCCACGTCCTTCTCCCATTTTTGAGGTGCTGCGGATTGAACCCAGGGCTTCAGAGAGTTCAGAGAGCCATGCAGTATTCTACCAACTAAGCTAAACCCCAGTGCATGCACAGATTGTTGTTGTTGTTGTTAGGTGCCATATAGTCTTGTCTGACTCACTGAAAACCTTATAGGGTTTTCAATGCCTGATTGTTTTGGGATTGCCTCTGGAGTGGATTGCCATGTCCTCCCATTTTTTGCATTGCTGGGAATCGAGAACTTGGGACCTTAGAGACTGCAGAGTGGCGCTCTACCAACTGAGTTAAATACCAGTCCATGCACAGATTGTTGTTGTTGTTGTTGTTAGGTGCCATCGAGTCGGTGTCCGACTCATAGCGACCCTCTGTACAACAGGTGAAACACCATTGTCAGTGCTTCTCTGCTGTTCATAGGGTTTTCAATGGCAGCTTGATTTTTGGGAGGGGGTTGCCAGGTCCTTCTCCCAAGCCTACAGCACCTGGTGTTCCCAGGCGGTCTCCCATCCAGGTACTAACCAGGCCTGACCCTGCTTAGCTTCCACGATCTGACAGGATTGAATGCCACAGGGCTACGGCTGCAGGCCTATGCACAGATTAGGGTCTTTAAAAAAAAACCAAAAACATATTGTGTCATGAGACTGTATGTCAGCTCTTTGGTCTTAAAATGACTGTGCATCAAATAGTATTCCTCATATAATTATTAATTAGGTAACTGTCTACTACTGTGGACAGTCTCAACTGGAATGTTTGCAAAAGATAATCCAGAAGATGAATTTATTCTAATCAGTAGATGGCAAAAAAATAAGTACAATTGTCCAAACTCTGTTCAATTTTATTTTGTTTACTAAAATGCTGTTGAGCAAAGAAAACAAACACTAGAGACAAGTGGAACACTACTATGCGTTTAAACAATAGCTGTAGGTTCACGGAGAAGTGAAGAATCAAAGTTACTAATGCCACAAGTTACCATAATTATATGAGGCCAAATTGAATAATTTTAAGAGAAAATCAATAAATCTTCTATTACATTCAGGTTGTTGTTAAGTGCTGTTGAGTTGTTTTTGACTCATAGTGACCCTCATAGAGTTTTCAATGGCTGGTTGTTTCCAGATTGCTTTGGGAGTCAATTGCCAGGTACTGCTCCCATTTTTCCGGTGCTGGGAATTGAACTCAGGACCTTAGAGACTGCAGAGCAGCACTCTACCAACTGAGTTAAATCCCAACAAGAACAACATATTCAGATATTTTTAAATAATTCTTTTAAATTCAGCAGAAGAATTTAAAAAGTAAAATATTTTAATAACAAAGGTAATATGCTAGGACATTTGTAGTTTATTATTGTTACATTTTCATTCCCTTGAGTGGGATCTGAGGCATAGGGATTCTATGTACAACAGAACAAAATACTTCCTGACACTGTGCCCTGTAGGGCAAAATGTTAGTGCTTCTTTGCTATTCAGAGTTTTCATTTTTCTTTTTCTTTTTCTTTCTTTCTTTTTTTTTTTTTTTTTTCTGTACTGGGTGTTGAACTCAGGGCCTCCCAATTTCATGCTTTGCAAGTGCTGTACCACTGGGCTGCACCCCCAGCTCACATTTTTTTTTTTTATTTTTTGAGACAGGGTCTCACTAAATTATGCAGACTGACTCTGGTCTTGAACTTGGGATCCTCTTGCCTCTGCCTCCCCAGTCTCTGGGATTACAGGTGTGTGCCATTGCCCCTGGCTGGTACTACGCAGAATTTTCAATGGTTGGGTTGACCGTTTTCCAGATTTTTTTCAGAAAACACCAAAATTCTTCCCCCAAAGCATGCAATATTTGCCAATGGTTCATCTAAACAAAGCCATGAAACAAATCTATAAAAAAGTCAAATAATTGGTATCATTCTCTGTCCATAATGAAATAAGCTAAAAATTTATACAAATGTTATCATCTATACCAAGCCATTTCAGGTATTAAAAGAGTGAAAAGGCAATTATGGAATGGAAAAAATATGCAAATCATACATTTGATAAAATGTTAATGTCCAAAATACATTAAGTATCTCTGTAATTCAACAGCACAAGATGAAATAACATGATTAAAAATGAGTAAAGCCAGCGCCAGGCGCAGTGGTACACGCCTGTAATCCCAGCGGCTCCAGAGGCGGAGGCCGGAGGATTGCAAGTTTGAGACCAGAGGCAGTCTGCGTAATTTAGTGAGACCCTGTCTCAAAAAACGAAAAAAAAAAAAGGGGGGGGGGTGGGGCTGGGGGCACAGCTCTGTGGTCCAGCACTTGCAGAGTATGCAGGCGCGAGTACCAACCCCCAGTACAGCCAAAAAAAAAAAAAAGAGTAAGGCCTAGAAGTGTAGCTTAATTGTAGAACTCTGGCCTACTATGTGTGAAATCTTGTGTTTAATCCCTGGCATCATGAAAACAAAACAAAACAAAAACAAAATCAAAACAAAGCAAAACAAAATAACTGGGCAAAAGATCTGAACAGACATGTCTCCAAAGAAGATATACATACGGTCACTAGATATATGGAAAAATACTCAACATCAATAATCTTCAGGGAAATGCAAATTGAAATTTCAGTGAGATCACCTTAAATTGTGAAATAGTCTCACTGTGCATTTTACTAACTTGTCTTTTTGTTCATGAACAAAAAAAATTACATGACCTGCTCCTTACTTACACATGGGCAGTAAAGGAAAACAGAAACCTAGGATTATAGTGAGCCAGTCTTCCAAGGAGGCTGGCCAGGGAAAATAGTTTCACAACTGGATGTGCTCTACCTACTTGCCATTCAGCTGAGGGACCCTGGAGAGGACCAGGCCCTGGGCCTTCTTGCCACAGGGAAACAAGGCCCAGTGAGCTAGAGCATTGAAGGATATCCTGTTTATAGGAGAGGACTACAACATCCTAGGCTATTCAGGGTAGTGCATCCATTCTCAATATGTGACATTCCTCAAGAATTCTGCTGTGGTTCTTTTTTAGAAATAGAAGAAATAGTTGGGCATGGTGGCACATGCCTTTAATCTTTAGCAACTTAGGAGACAGGTGCAGGAAGTTTGCAAGTCCTAGGCCAGAGCCTGTCTAAAAATACAAAGTAAAAAGTAGGCTGTGGGTACAGCTCAGTGGTTGAGTATTTACTGAAAGCATCCATGACTTCCTAGTACAGAAAAAAAGGAAAAAAAAAAAAAAAAGAAATGGAAGAAAGGAAAAGGCAGTACTCAGTCAATTCAAGGCTCCTAGGCAATAATAACTGTGTATTTGTAATAATTGAGACACACTAAAATCAGAGTCAGTACAAAATACATAACATAAACATTTCTAATAACTCAAAGATATTGAACTTTTATTGTTTATTCCCTTGGGGAGGACAGAATCAGATAGTCTGCAAATGTTTTTACTTAATATTCATAGAATAGATAATTCTAATCTTACACAAAATATTTCACAAATTAGAAAATAAATGTTCATGAATCTTGAGAGTAGAAGAAAATCATGTATGTTTTTCTCAAATGTTAATTCAAAAAATAAAATTTTCTAGGCTAATTGCTTTCCAAGCTGGGTAATTCTATCTGCCTTGATGCATTTTTCATCTAGTTCTTCAAGCAAGAACAGCTTGGCAAGGGATCTGTTTGGGTTTGTTTTTCTTGAGTTTGGACCTTTTGTTGATTTTTTTTCTTGCAGTGTATGGGAGAAAGCATATATTAGCCTGGAATATCTTTTCCTCTTATTCCCTGCATTTGTTTTGCAAATGTTATATTCTTTTGTGAAAACATATTATGAAGAAGCTGGATTATTTATTATATAATAAATATTGTATGACTTTTAATGTTTAAATGCTTAATGTTTAAAGTAAAATAGCAAATGTGCTACTTTAAAATAATATATTCAACCTTCATATATATGTGTATATATCTATGTGTAAATATATATGCCTATGGATATCTTATGTACTTATAGATATATGTACTCTTTGTAGATGTATAGATGTGATATATAGATACACATCTATATGTAGATATGTAGAGACATTTATACAGTTTTTTTTTTTACAATGCCTGAGACTGACCCCAGTGATTCACGAATTCTAGACAAGTGTTCTACTGCTGAGGTACAGGCCAAACCCAAACTCCAGATTTCAAACTTTCTCTTACTAATATGAGAAAGAATATTTATATATTTACAACATTTTAAAGGTTATTACTAATAATTTAAAGTAAGTAGAAGTGTTTTTTATTTTATTCATTTCTACAGCAACCTACTAATACAAGTAGACCAGAACATAGTCAATAATGTTACACTGAACATTTCACTGATTTTAGTACTTTGACAGTCATTATAATGTGATTCTATGATATTTCAAGCTGATCATACTCTGCATATTTACAATTTATTAGATACAGATTTTACACATCTGAAATGAATTAAGACTGACACTACCATTGTATTTATTCAATAAATAGAGAAGTAAGGCTTTATTAATTAGTTTGATAGCTAACAATCAATAGGAGATTATGAGCACAGATGTGAATTGAGGAATACATATTGTCTAAACAAGTTAATTACATAACTGCAGAATCCTTTCTTTTTCTAATATATATATATATATATATATATATATATATATATATATATATATATATTCAATTCCCACTATTTTAATTCATTTGCTCCCTTAAGAAATGTACCAAAGTTTAAGATGACTATTTCCTACTCAAAAATGTGTTTTTATGCATCCATATTTTTGCAAATGGTTGGGATTTAGCTCAGTAGGTAGAGTGCCACTCTGCAGTCTCTGAGGTCCCGAGTTCAATGCCCAGCTCCACAAAAATGGGAGAAGGACCTGGCAATCCACTCTCAAGGCAAGCCCGAAACAGGCAGCCATTGAAAACCCCATGAGGGTCGCTAAGAGTCTCGGATGCTGACTCGACGACACCTAACAACAACAATTTTTGCAAAAGCATCAGAAGAGTTTATTTTACTGTCTTCCACTTTATATTTACTAATTTTTCACTCAATGTTCATCATTTTACCCCATTTTTCCACTTTTTATCTTACTTATTCCTTTTCTCTTTGGATTTTAGACTCTCATCATCTTTTCCTTTATTGTTCTTCCTCTGTTCTGAAGAATTCCTCATTTTCATATAAATTAAGTTCAAGTAGAACTTCATCACGGAGAAGATGAAGAAGGATGCTTGAATATTTTGGTTACCAAAACTTACTATATCATTTGCATGTCCATTAAATCCAGAGGTAAGGTATGGTGCAAGTAATCCTGATACCAGATTTGGGGGGAATTTTTCTCCAGTGGTTATAGACATACAAATTGATATCTGACTATGACCTCTCAAGTAAAAGTTTTACTGGAAACAACAACAACAAAAAAAAAACAGTTGAGGATGAGGAGACAACACTGATTGTGAAAGATTCAGGTTGTATACTAACAGAGAAAAAAACCTGCGTTTTAGAGGGTGTTGCAGTTTTGGGGCTTGTTAGTAATGAGGATAGTATTGTTTAGAAATTTCTTTCTAATAGTCTAGTGGGAGTTTCCCATGTAAGATGCAGATGAGTGGCTACGTTATCCTTTGAGAGTTCTTTGCTTTGTACCTAGTAGCTCTTTTCACTTGTGATAAGGAAATAAAGGACAGACATATTTGTGTTTCCAGGAAATGGAGGCAGGGTCTTGTACATACGTTGCAAATGCTTTGCCACTTAACTATACCTCAGTGCCTTTTTTAAAAATTGAGACAAGGTCTTGCTAGGTTATGCAGGCTGCCTCTGGCCTCAAACCTGCAATTCCCCTATCTCTGCTTCCTAAATCGCTGGGATTACAGGCATCCTCCACCATGCATTGTTGACTAGGGATGAGAGAAACTCTAGGTGGGTAACAGGTTTTATAGATAAGGGTGTACCCATATGGATCTCTATTCCTATTTCATTCCCATCACTCAGGAAGTTGAGGCAGAAAGATCTCAAGTTTGATACTGTATAAGACTCAAAAAGTGAAAAGAAGAAAAATAAATAATAAATAAATAAATAAATAATAAATAAAGCCAGAGCTAGCTTTAAGTTCGAGGACAAATTGACATTTCTACTTGCTTGTTTAGTTTCTTTAGTCTCCAAATTCCTCAGAGCAGAAACATTTAATTAACAGGTTAGTTCCTATTCCTACAACTCAAGAACAGAGAATCTGCAGACTTCACATGATTTTCTTCAGGTTTCATTAGAATGTCCAGCAATATAAATTTGGAGAAATAAAAAGGTAAAGTAAAGGGAAGTGCCCTTTGTCTTACTTTTGACTGTTCACATTTTACATTTAAATGGACCTCTTTCTTTCTGTACCACCAGGTGGAATCCCTGATGTATGATTTCCATATATATGAGATAATAGCCTATGATGTTTTCAGAGTCTTATATTCTATTTACAAATGTTATGTAAAACTAAGGAAAGAGTGAGATTTCAAGTGCTGCATAAGGTTATTCCTTTGAAAATAAATTTCAAGGGCATGTATTATTATAAATAAAGCATGATCATCCAAGATTAAGACAATGTGGTAGAAAAGTTGATTTTCCCAAAATAATGTTCTCAATCATTTGCTATAAAAGAGAAGTGAATATCTCTAAATCATGAGGGTAAAATTTTCTTTTCAAAATGGCT
This sequence comes from Pedetes capensis, assembly GCA_007922755.1. NCBI lineage: Eukaryota > Metazoa > Chordata > Mammalia > Rodentia > Pedetidae > Pedetes > Pedetes capensis. The sequence goes on along the minus strand of VMDO01015311.1, from coordinate 20,646 downwards.
TATATAATAAGCTGTGAGTCCTTAGATTTCTTTGTCTTAAGAATATGCAAAGACCTTTGCACTATGATAGAAAGCAATATATTAGAGCTTATCTGAACAAACCTTACAGTTTTACAAGATATATTTTTCTTGAGTGAGGAAGCATGGATTTTTAGAACTGAATTTTCTTGAATTCAGTTTTTTCATCCTGTTTTGAAGATGTTATGTTTCTTGTCGATTTCATTATAATTCATACATAAACACATGAAGTTTCCTAAATCCTTACTGATAGCTCTACTATAGGAAATATGTTATTGCTTTATTGAAAAATAAACATTTATAAAACCATATATGTTGTTCTACTTAAAACCTTGCCCATAGTGGGCTATTAATGTTTAGCCTAAAATTAGTGTCTCCACTACCACATATAAATGAGAATAGAGACATTTAGTTGACACTTCAGTTCCTAGGATTTAGCTCAGTTGGTAGAGTGCTGTGCTGCAGTCTCTGAGGTCCCGAGTTCAACTCCCAGCACCACAAAAATGGGAGAAGGACCTGGCAATCCACTCCCAAGGCAATCCCAAAACAGTCAGCCATTGAAAACCCTATGAAGGTCTCTATGAGTCGGATACCAACTCGATGGCACCTAACAACAACAAGTCAGTTCCTAGTCCTAAACACTCAAGTTCAGAGAGGCTGCAGATTTCGATGGCACCTAACAACCACAAGTCAGTTCCTAGTCCTAAACACTCAAGTTCAGAGAGGCTGCAGATTTCATATGATTTGCTTTAGGTTTTAATAGGAATTCACTATAAATGTAAATTGTTTTGTGACCTGCTCCTCAAATTTGCAGTCTCTGGTGATCAGTGAGGTTATTTTGTAACTTCTTTTGACTCTGTGGACAATTATGACCTTTTTCTAAAAATCTTTTAGAATTTTTCCTTTTGCTTCATCAGTATCTAAAGCAAAAACTTAAAAGCAAATGCATGTGAGCTTGTTACCACAGAATGTGGGGCTGGGAAGCTGGCAGCAAACAGTCTTTGTGTTCACCATTTAAAAGAAATTATATGTGACACAGAAATTATAATAGAGAATATAAACAAGGTTTATTGTGAAAGATAGTTTGTCTTTAAGGAAAATTACTGGGGGAAACTGAGGCACATGGAGAAATTTAGATAAATCTGAAAGAGGATTTGGAGAAACTTTGATTTTTTCATGAATTGGAATAAGGATATGTATTCCCCAGGAGAAGGAAAAGCCAGGAAAAGGAAGAGCTCTTTCAACAGAGAAAATGATGGCCCTGAGAGAAGATGAGGCTGTTATGCAACTGCCCTAAGAGAATGTGGAGGTGTTCAGGGCCACCTGAGAGGCAAAGGAGGAGAGAAGAGAGGAAGTATGTGCATGTTCCATTTATTTTTGTTTAAACTAGGGCTTAGCAGAGTGATCTCAGCCCTGAGCACCTAGTCCTGGGTGCCTGGTATGACCTTTGTGCATACTCAGGGTAAGAGTGTGGGTCCATTAGAATGATATTCTTCCCAGTGTCCTGACATGCTTGTCTCCTATGTGGCTTCTTTCAACATGGTTGAATGCATGAAACATATTTAATCCCCTTTTCCTCCATTTTCCCTGTGAATATCTGCGCTGTCTAACAGGTTTAAATTCAACTTCTTACACCTATTATATGTGGTAATTGTGAAGTTGCTTATCTTTCTTAATCTATTAAATGAAGACATTAATAAAATAATTACATAATAATGTAGAATTATGATGAACTCTCTAACTGTATGATAATCCTTTTCATGTTATGTATTTGTTGTTCACATTTTCCCTGAGAGCTACAAAATATTCTCAGATTTACAAAGTTGTATAGCCTTTAAGCACAGAATACATTAAAATGATGAAAATACTATGACACTCTAAACTTATTCTCCCATTTCTTTCCATTTAAAAGGAGAGTCAAGTTCATGGGAATACCAAACACTTCTTTTAAAAATAAAATGCAACATCACTGATTCACATCTTGATTCCATGATTTTTCTTAGGAATTTTGTTTCAATTTTTATATTTCTTTAAAAATCCATATTCCATAAATTGAGTACATTATTGCTGAATTTATTGGAACCTATTCCTGCATGGGGAGTAGCAACCCACTCCCAAGGCAATCCCGAAAACAATCTGCCATTGAAAACCCTGTGAGGGTCGCTATGAGTCGGACATAATTCGATGGCACCTAACAACAACAACAACATTCCTGCATACTTTATAGATGAAGAAAATAACTTTTTTATAAAAAACAGTGATAACAGAATGGAATTTGTAATGACAAAAACTGCTTTCTAATGAAGAAAACCTGCAGCTATACCACTGTGTCATCCAATACCATCAGATCTCAGAAGCTAAACAGGGTAAGGACTAGTTAGTAGTTGGATGGGAGAATGCCTGGGAATACCAGGTGCTATAGGCATGGGAGAAGGACCCAGCAGCCCACTCCCTCAAAAAAACAATAAGTCATTGTAAGGTATGAATCAGAGAAGCACTGACAATAGTGTTTACTTCAAAAGACACCTTGAGAAGACAAAATCAACTATTTTAATGACATGTGCAAAGAGCTAGAGACAGAAAACCAAAAGGAAAGAACATACTGTTTTTCTCAGGCTTAAGGAATTGGAGAAAGAAATTCAAGCCTCAAGTGGCAATAGTAAAAGATTCTTTAGGGATAATATTAAATGATACAGAAAACATCAAAAGAAGAGAAAGGATACACAGAGTTATTATAGAAAAAATATTTGGTGGATGACCAAGCATTTCAAGAGGTTGCATATAATGAGGAACCAATGGTACTGAAGGATGAAGTAGAAGCAGCCTTGCAGGAATTAGTAAAACACAAAGCTCCAGGAATTGATAGTATACCAAGAGAGATGTTTCAACAAACAGATGGACCACTGTAGGTGCTAACATATTTATGCTAAGATATTTGGAGAAAAGCTACCTGGCCAACTGACTGGAAGAGATCCATATATGTGCCTATTCCCAAGTAAGGGGGTCCAAACTGAATGTGGAAACTATCAAAGGGAATCATCAACATCACACACAAGCAAAATTTTGCTAAAGATCTTTCAAAAGTGAGTGCAGCAGCATATATACAGGGGATTACTGGAAAATCTAGTCAGATTCTGAAGAGAGTGGGGAACCAGGGATATCACTGCTGATGTCAGATGCATTTTAGCAAAAAGCAGAGAATATCAGAAAATGTCTATCTATGTTTTATTGACTATGCAAAGGCATTTGACTGTGTGGATCACAATAAATAATAATAAATTATTGGAATGATTAAGTTTACAAAACTGCAGAATAATCCCTCTAGAGAATATTTTCTTGGCATATATATCTTATTTTTGTGGTACTTAGGAGTTTATCCCAAGGCCTCACACATATTTTGCAAGTGCTCTACCTCTATGCTGTGCTAGCACCCTGTTTTTATATTTTATCTTGAGGCAGGGTGTTGCTAAATTATGTAGGCTGCTTCTGGTTTCAAACCTGCTATCCTGCCTCCACCTACAGAATTGCTGGGATTACAGGTGTGAGCCACTACACCCAACTACCTCCAATAATTTTAAAAGACACATTGTTGTTGTTAGGTACCATGGAGTCGTGTCCAACTCATAGTGACCTTTATAGGGTTTTCAATGGCTCATGTTTCAGGATTGCCTTGGGAGTGGATTGCCAGATCCTTTTCCTGTTTTTGTAGTGCTGAGAATCAAACTTGGGACCTCAGAGACTGCAGAGTGGTGCTCTGCCAACTGAGCTAAATCCCAGCCCCAAAAGACACATTAGAACTAAGAAGTTTACTTCTTCTAAAAAATATTCATTTCTAAATAGCATCTTTGCTTATGAAAGACTCATTGTTCCAATAGCTTTTTTGCTTGTTTGGGTTTATTTCTTAATGTGCAGTTTGTTGTTTTAGGTGCCATCAAGTTGAGGCCAACTCACAGTGACACTCTGTACAAAAGAAGGAAACATTCCTGATCACTGCCACGCATACAGTCCTTTTTATGTTTAAGCCCATTTTTGCAGCAACTATTCCAGTCCATATAGTTGAGGTGTTTTTTTTTTTTTTTAATTGACTCATCTCTCTCCAAAACATAATGTCCTTTTCTAAGGGTTGGTCCCTCTCAACTCCGTGTCCAAAATACATAAGGCACAGTCTAGCCATTCTTGCTTCCAAGGAGCATTCTGGTTGTACTTCTGCTAGGACAGATCTGCTGGGTCTTTTGGCAGTCCATAGTATATTCAATGTTCATCTACAGCACCATAATTCAAAAGCAACAATTATTCTCCTGTCTCTATGATTCAATACCCAGCTTTCACAAACATATGATGAGAAAGAAAATATAGCATGAGGCAGGTACACCTTTGTCTTTAATGTGACATCTTTACTTTTGAACTCTTTAAAGAGTTTTTTGAAAGAGTTTATTCCAATGCAAAGTTTATTTTGATTTGTTGACTGCTGCTGCCATAGGTGTTGATTGTAGAAAGAAGTAAAGGAAAATCTTTGACAACCTTCAATCTTTTTTCCATTTATCATGAGGTTGCATTCTGGCCTAGTTGTAAGGATTTTTGTTTTGTTAATGTTGATGTGCAATCCATACTGAAGGCTGTGTTCTTTGATCTTTGTCAGTAAATGTTTCAAATCCTCTTCCCTTTCAGCAAGCAGAGCTTTGTCATCTGCCTAACATAGTCTGCTAATGAGTCGTCCTCCAATTCTGATCCTATGTTCTTCTTCATAAGGTCCAACTTCTCAGATTATTTTCTCAGCATAGAAACTGAAGAGGCATGATGAAGGGACACAGCCCTTATGCACAGCTTTCCTGACTTTAAACCAGGCAGTGATTCCTCGTTATGTTGGAAGGTCCATGTATAGATTCTTCATGAGTACAACTAATTAATGAGAGAAAAGCATATTTCTATAAAGACTTTAAAGAATAATTTTAATCTGAATTATGAACAGGCTACCTTATACCTTTGAACATATAGGAAGGGAAAAGGATAGAATTGACAGCAAAAAAAAAAATCTAGGATGTGGGGTTAAAAATGCTTAAGTGTGGACACCACAATTAGTTCAGAGATGAACTCTCTTGAGATTACTTTAGATGTTCATATGTCCATATGTAGAGAAAATAAGCACATAAATGACAAAAAGCTAATAACAATATACAGCATTTATGTATTGAATGTGTGCTCTGTAATAAGTTCTACCTTAAATACTACATAGGAATTATCTCATTTAATCACATAGCACATCTATAGGTCTGATTTTTTAATTGTTTTTAAATTTTAGCTTATATTATTTATAAAAAGTTCTTTGTCATCACAATATTTCATATTTTTGCATGAAAGCCAAAAGTACACATACAGACCAAAAGAATGATCACATTAAAATTTGATAACCATGAGTTTGTTGGGGTTACATACAGGGGGATATGTAACTCTCACATAGCACTTACATACAGCTTCACTAATATTTCATGGGAACCTACACCACCCCCTTGTTGTAACCCAAGACCAGACACACACCACAAGGAACAAAAAGCCAATTGAAAGGGAATCTATATTGAGCCACCAGCCATGGAGGACTAGTGTCTCTCCAAAACCCATGTCCCCGAGGAACAGATACTGGGAGCTTATAAAAGCAAATTTTGGTAAGCTTACAATCTCCAAATGTTGTAAGATTTGTACATAATTTCTAAGTCCCTGGTGTGATTTGTATCATGAGAAAAGAAACAAAAAGCAAGCAGTTCTATAGCAAATAATCATTCAAGTAATAATTCTATTGTGCAGGCAGCATGGTACAGAAGCAGAATGTGTGGCTAACAGGTAATCATTCAGTAGTTAAGAATTAACAATTTAATTGGGCAGCCAGTAAAATCAAATTGTTAAAATTCTTCCAGTACATAGTTCCTCAAGGTGGGATGGGTGTTTACCTAAGATGGTGGTGGTCCTGTCAACTCAGTGGCCTCTTTACATTTCCCACTGGTCTTATGGAGGAATTGAATCTTTGATTCTAGTTAGGGACAATCTATTGCTGAATTCTTCATGGGTATGTACTAAGTTCTTAAAACCATGAGTTTGAGTGACCCTATTTTACTTTATGCAAATCTCAGAAGCCAGTTAAGGAGACAAGGACCAAACATTAATCTTAAAAGTACGAGCATCAGGGAGCCCCCCAATCCTGTTAAAAAGATGGTGAACATGACAGTATAAGGTCTCTTCCACCTGGGAGTGAGTCTTGAAGAGGTGAACTGCTTGACCAACACTGTCTCCTATGTTGAATGAGTGGGGCAATAGGTCCACAGAATGTGTCCAGTCTGCAGCAGTGCTTTGAAGTCCCATATGAAGTTGTTCTTGTACTGTCTAAATAGACTATAGGGACTGGAGCAAGTTGGGGTTATAGAAATCAGCCAGAGCAACATCTCCAACTTTTGGGACCAGCAATGGTGGCCTCCCAAACAGGATTTCATATGGAGTGAAACACTTCTTGTTGGTGGTACAATGAGTTCTGAGTAGAGCAAAGGGAAGTAAATTGGCCCAGTTTTCACCAATCTCTAAAATAAATTTAGTCAACATCTCTTTTAGAGTCTGATTCATGCATTTGACCTGCTTTGAACTCTGAGGACAATGTGCACACCGGAGCTTCCAATTAATGCCTAGAGCACTAGCCAAGGCCTGAGAAACCTGTGCAGTGAAGGCAGGTTCATTGTCTGACTCCAGAGCAAGTGGCAGGCCAAACTGGGGAATGATCTCATGGAGGGTTTTTTTTTTTTTTTTTTTTTTTTTGTAACTATTACAGTTGTCTTAGAGAGGGTTGGATAAGCCTCTACAAATCCTGAGAAGGTATCCATAAATACTAAAAGATATTTATATCCCCCTGCAAGGGGCCTTACTTCAGTAAAATCTAATTCCCATTTTTCCCCAGAGGTGGATCCAATGAATGAGCTTCCATGCTTGTCAGTTGGGCTTCCCCCTGGTTAACTTAAACACAAAAACTACATCTGGTAGTAACATCCAGAACTAAGTGAGATAGGTTTGGATGGTAATATCTGGCCCTGAGTAATTCAATTAGTTTAGACTGGGCTAATAGAGTTGCTGATACAGTCTGTTAACTAAAACCTTTCCTCTTGCCTCCAGAACCAGTACATGGCCATCGGGCAAGATTCACCAACTTGAAATGTCCTCAGTGGCCATTTTTTCTTGGGCCAAGGTATCTTCTTCTGATTGTTAGTTAGGTTCTGTAAGCAAGGTGGGTTCAGGCAATGTTGTTGTTGTTGTTAGGTGCCATCGAGTCATGTCCGGCTCATAGTGACCTTCATAGGGTTTTCAATGGCAGATTGTTTCAGGATTCAGGCAATGTAGACATGACTAAATGAATTCCCACTAGTCACGGGTAGCCAGACTGCTTCTAAAAGGGTTAGAATTTCTTATTTTTAATGTTCATGTCAGCTGATGTAAGTAGTCCTCTTTCCTTATAAATTTCCCCATACACATGGATCAAGGAAAAGGCATACTGGCTGTCAGTAAAAGTATTATTCTCTTGTATTTTCCCTATTTTATAGCCTCTATTAGTGCTATCAATTCAGCCTTCTGAGCAGAGGTCCCTGGGATAAGGGACTGAACCTAATTATCTCCTCTAGAATAACCACAGCTGCCCCTGCATATCTTATGCCTTCTAGAATGAAACTACTGCTGTCTGTGAACAATACCTTGTCTGGATCAGAGAGGGAGACCTCTGTCAGATTCAGCCTAGCTCCTTGAATGGCATCAATTACTTGTAGACAGTTGTGAATTGGTTCTCTGGGTCCCCATCTCCTAGCAGGGTGGCAGGGTTTAGAGCTGCAGTGTTTAGGAATGGGATATGGGGCTGATCCAATAGTGAGGCTTGGTACTATGGAAGTCAAGCATTAGAGATCCATTGGCCAGATACCCCCAGCAGGAATGTTTTCATTGTGTGGGGTCCTATCAGAAACAATTCCTGGCCCATTGTCAACATGTCAGCTTCTCTGACCAGGGTGGCAGCTGCCACAACAGCCCACAAACATGCTGGCCATCCGGCTGCCACTGTGTCTAGCTTCCAGGACATGTAGGCAACAGGCCCATTCCAGGCCCAAGGATTGGGTGAGGACCCCCTTAGTCACTCCCTGTTTTTCATGGATGTACAGGCAAAATGGATTAGAAATGTCCAGTAGAGCCAGGCCAGGAGCTGATACCAATGTGGCTTTTAATTTTTCAAAGGCCTGTTGTTCCTTTTCAGTCCAGCTTGGGGGATGAGTCCCCACCGTGCCTGCATATAGGGGTTTTACTATTTCTTCAAACCCCAATATCTATAATTGGCAGTACCCCACAGCCCCCAGAAATTCTTGGACTTGGAGTTTGGTTCTTGAGGTGGGTATTCAGAGTACAGCTTCTATGCAGACTGAGAACAAAGCTCTCTGGCCCTGTTTTATAACACATCCTAAGTAAGTAATCTCAAGGGAGCACAATTGTGCCTTTTTGGCACACACTCAGTACCCTAATTCCTGGAGAGTCTCCAGTGAGCCCTCAGTAGCTTCTTTGCAGGCTTCTTCTCTCTCCATTGCCAAAAGGAGGTCATCTATGTTTTGGAGGAGGGAACACTGAGGATACTTAGTCCAGAAATTTACCAAGTCTTGGCTAAGGGCTTCTCCAAAAAAGGTGGATAAATTCTTAAACCCTTGAGGTAACTGAGTCCAAGTGAGTTGGCCCAGTATTCCAGGATTTGGGTCAGTCCATTCAAAGGCAAATATAAGATGATGGATAGAGGCAAGTTGGATGCTAACAAAGGCATCCTGCAAGTCCAGGATAGTATACCAGTGGTGGGAATGTGGTAGAGGCCTAAGGAGAGTGTATGGATTTGGTACAGTGGGATGCACAGTCTCTACCATCTTATAGACTTCTCTCAGATCCTGAAATGCCCAGTAATCTTTGGTTCCTGGATTAAGTATAGGGAGTAATGGAGTATTCCAGGGTAACTTACATTTGGTGAGAATTCCTCCTTCTATGAGTCTTCTGATGTGGGGAGCAACCCCCTTCTGGGCCTCCTGGCTCATCAGACATTGTCATACCTGTATAGGAATGGTGGTTTCCAGGACTTGAATCACAACTGGTGCACGGTGTCCAGCCGAATCGAGTGGGTTGGTCTCTGCCCATACACTGGAGAAGACTCTGGAGGCTTCTCCTGCACTAAATACTGCTCAAACAAAGGGCAGGTTAGCAGAATACAATCTTGATGGGGACTGATTGATAAGGTTGCTGCATTTTCTGAGAAGGAAATCAATTGCCTGTAGCTTTTGGAGCAAATATCTGCCAAACAAGGGGCATGGGCAGTCAGGAATCACCAACAAGGAAATAATTGTTCCCCAGATTGACAGTCCATTGTGATGTTCAATTACAGGTAGCATCTTTGCTAGTTACCCCTTGAACAGAGGTGTTTTTATCAGTTACTGGTCCCAGAGGCTGGATTAAAACTGAGTGTGTGGCCCCTGTGTCTACTAGAAAACTGACTAGTTTACCCCCTACCTATAAAGTGACACTGGGCTCCTAGGGGCTCAGTGCAACGGAGGCCTGGCCCTAATAATTCTTGAAGATTTAAGATCTTCCTTGACTTTCCTTCCTTTTTCTTTCTGCCTGGGCATTCATTTTTCTAATGTCTCTTTTTTACAGCAGGCACATTGGTTCCTGCCTAGTGGATTCCTACATTGGGTATCCCCTGTTGTTCTTGATGACTTCAGATCTCTGTCCTTCATATGTCTCTTGTAGGGCTGCCACAACTGCCCTAGGTACTCATTTATCCTGGGGAGCTGCTGGAATATCTCTATTGTTATAGATCTTTGGGGAATCTCAAGGAGCTGAGTGAGATTCATTCCTAAAATCCCTCTAGATTTTGATGTTTCCTTGTAATATCAGGAGCTGACTAGGTGACAAAGGCCAGATTTATTGCCCTCCAGTTTTCTGGGGCCTCTGGGTCAATAGGGTTGTAAGTCTGGTAAGCATCCTGGAGTTCCTCTAGATAAGCAGCAGGGGATTCCTGGGGGTCTTGTATAATTTTAGATACCTTAGATAGATTCGTGGGCTGAGGAGCAGTCCCTTTCAATCCAGCCAAAAGTACCGGTAAAAAGTGTCCAATGATTATAGGCCCTCTCCAGTATTTGGGTCCTAGTCAGGCTTCTTTTGGGGAAACACTTCCTCAATTTCCTCCCAATGGGATAGTCTTCTAGTCTCCCACCTAGGGCCCCCAAGATTATCATTTGGGTCTCATAATTAATTGTTGACAATCATCCCAAGTAGGGCAATGAGTTTGTACGACAAACTCAATGAGGTCCATGAGGGCCTGGGGCTTCTCTGAGAAGCAGAGATTTTGTCCCTTCCAATTATATGGATCATTAGTTGAAAATGGAACTTACAGGAGGAACAGTCACCCTTTGACCTCCCCAGCCCGTGGGGCTTCTCTCAAGGGCAAAAGAAGGGCAACCATTGAGTGGGGGACCTGACTCCATGTATGGAGGGGAGATAGAGGCAGACTTGGGGTGTCTTCAGGGTCTTTGGTCACCTCAGGGTTCTGGGGTTATGGCCTGGCATAGGGAAGGAGAAGGTCATCCTTCTCAGGGCCCAGTGCCTAAAGGGGAGCTTATTTGCTACCTTTTTTCTGTTTTTCCCCCATTAACATAATTGTCAAACACATGTGACAAGCCTGCAAATTAGGCCTGCAAGAGTCTTAATGCCACCTTAGTGTAGTCCTCCCAGGGCCAACTCAGGAATCAAACCGCACTGGGAAAGTCACAAGGTGACAGAAAAAGTGAACCAACAACTCATCAGGCTGGGTGTTTTGCAGTCACCAGAGGTAGAAAACATAATCAATTTCTAATCAGTCAGACCTCTGGGGAGCATGAGAGCCCACCCTCTTGCAAAAAGGGAGATGCCAGTGGTCAGATTGGTCCTGGGAGTTAATAGGACAAGAGTGTGTCTGAAAATATACTATGATCAGAAGGAGGATACCCTAAACAGCAGAAGAGGCTTTGAAGGTCCCTATCCAAGACCTGCTTAGACAGTGTCTGGACAAAAGAGGGTCCCAATTTGGGATGGCAAAGGGGCCTCAATGTGCAAAATGAAAAGAAGGAAATCTCAGCCAGCAAGAAGTCCTGAAAGGAGCCTTGAAACCACAAATGAGTAAACAATTCATGGAGGTCTGCAGGATCAAAAGCCACAGTTAAGGACAAGTCTTCAAGAAGGACTTGTAGGAGAGAGAGAGAACCTGGCCAGAAGGGAGTCAGGTATCTGAGAGACAGATTCAAAAGACGAATGGGGGCTGCAGAGACAGTTTTAGAAGACAAATGAGGGGAGGTAGCCCCTGACTGGGACATTCAGGCATCCACTCCACCGTGTCCCTCACGGAATGTTTCAGCCAAGCAGATTGATCTCTCCAAACCACAATCCAAGACTAGAGAAGTCAGAACTCACCTCCTGAGGGCTTATAACAGGTTATAGGTGATTCCATTTATTTTGGTTTCATTTTAGGTGTCTGGCTGTCAGAGCCTGCACACCATTGGTGTCTGGGGCCCTGGAACATCTCAGAAGGTCCCTCCCTTAGGATCTCCAACTGGCAAGACTCAGTGGGGCTGGAGATCAGTTCAACTACCGTAATGGGATCTTGCCGGTGCCTCCAAATGTTGTAACCCAAGATCAGAAACACCCCACAGGGAGCAAAAAGCTAATTAAAAGGGAGTCTTTATGGAGCTGGTGGCCACAGAGGACTATTGTCTCTCCAAAACCCATGGCCCCCGAGGAACAGTGACTGGGGGCTTATAAAGACAAACTGTGGCAAGCTTATAATCACCAAATGTTGTATGATTTGTACACAATTTCCATATGGTGTAAGATTTATGCACAATTTCCAAGTCGCTGGTGTGATTTATATCCTGAAACAGAAACGAGAAAACAGGCAGTTCTATAGCAGAAAATCACTCATGTAATAATTCTATTGTGCAAGATCATGGTACAGAAGCAGAATGGGTGGCTAAAAGGTAACCATTCAGTGTTTAAGAATTAATAAGTTAATTAGGCAGCCAGTAAAATCAAATAGTTAAAATTCTTCCAGTATATAGTTTCTCAAGGCAGGACGGGGGATTACCTAAGATAGCAATGGTCCTGTCAACTCAGTAGCCTCTTTACACCTGACAAGTTTCCCTCTCAGCCAATCCTTTCCCTCTTTAGCATAACATGCAATTCAGGCAGAAAGAGATAGTGATTGGCAACTCAGAGGAGAATCTTGGGAGACCCTGAGGTCTTGTGAGAGTCTCCTGATCATCCTCCATCCTACAAGAAGGAATGTTGATAGCTCCATTACCATTACTGTAGACCTAGCAATGCTATATAGTTCTGCTTATTTTGTTACAATGGCAGTGGGGCCAAGGTCCACTGAGGTCACTCTAGGTGTTCTGTATCAAGATGGCAAACTTGACAGTCATCATGTACAGCTCATGTACTGTCCAGAAGAACCAGATATACTATCCAGGTACACATTGTACTTTGATCACATTCTCCCCACCCTTCTGAGTGTGATATTTTCCATTGTGTCTTATACATGAGAAATCTGAACACAGATAAACAAATTTTGTTCAGGACTCTGTTGTTCATAAATGGCAAGCTGTGAGTTGAATGTATTCATCCTGAATCCAGAGTCCGCAGTCCTATAGCAGTGACACAGGGAGGGTCAATCTTCTCTGATGTTAAAATGCTTGTTGTTGTTGTTAGGGGTCTTGAATCAGTATCCAACTCATAGCGACCCTGCATAGAACAGGCAAAACACTATTGTCAGTGCTTCTTTGCTGTTCATAGGGTTTTCAATGGATGATTGATTTTGGGGAGTGGGTTGCCAGATCCGTCTCCCAAGCCTACAGCACCTTGTATTCCCAGGCAGTCTCCCATCCAAGTACTAACCAGACCTGACCCTGCTTAGCTTCCATGATCTGACAGGATCAGATGCCACAGGGCTACTATCTGTGAATTTTAGAAACAAGTCCATTGTGTTCTATAGGAGAAATAAAGAGAATGGAAAGAGACTCTCTTTATAGTCTGTAAAACTAATGTGAAAAAATTTATAATATAATTAAATTCATCATATCTTGAAATATATTCCTATCTTTCTATGTTGCTAAATCAGTAAATTCTCCAGAGCATATACTCAGGTGATTGGATTTTTCATTTTGTTCAGTTATTTTTTGCTATAATTTTTTGTATATTAACATTAAATAAAAATATGCATAAGCAGGCCATGATAATCTAGGCATGACCGAAATATAATTAAACACATTTATTCTGTTTTATGTGTTCCCTGAGGAGTTAAGTCCTTTAGGGATCTTGTCTAATTATTTAGACCATAACTTTCTAGTTACAAGTAAGAAAATTAAGCCAGTGCCACAAACAGTGGCAGAACTGTTACTCTAAAGGCTGAATAATTGCCACAAAAACAAAACCACAGTAAAAAAAAAAGATAAATGGGCAAATGGAGTTGACCCTTTGTTATTGTTTCACAGATAGACAAAACTGTCATCTATTAATTTTCCACTGTAGGAAAAGTATGGTAATGACTCAGCTATACTTTAATAGCAAGGTCTTTATATAAGTGACAAGTGATAAAACTAAAAGGCATAGAGTAAGGATGAAAGTCAAGGGTTAAACTCATGCCCACCATGTAAAAGGGCCAAGGATCAAATCCCTAGTGCAAATAAAGAAAGAAACAAACTTAAACTTAAAAGTCACACGTGAACTTGTTTAATAATTGATGAGAACTTTCTGATTTGGTTTCAGGACTAACACGTGAAATCTTTAGGTTCATTGTAATATGTGAGGTGTTTGAATGTGGTAAATACTGCATGAATACAGGAACATATAATTACAGACATGTTAAGTATAACTTTTAATTTTTTTCTTTTAATGTAAATTTGATCAATAAAATCATAAATTTCTCAAGTAGTTGATTTAGGATGAATAAGCTTATATCACACCTAAAAACAAAACCATTCAGAGATCTGACCTTAGTACTCGTAGTTCTGAGATATATAAACCTTAAATTACAGGAATGGCCATTTCCATTTGGAATTGATGTATTATCAATGTAATTCATCCATAGTAGCCTATTAAAAAGTCTTCCTATTTCATCAAGTGTATTTGGTATTGATACTTAAAATTTTATATTAAAAATAGGTAATGGAGTGTTTTCCTCAGTGAAGTTATAAAAACCTGAGTATGTGGAAGATTATATACCACAGGGAAAACTGAATGTTCCATATTATATAATGTATAAAACATTTCAGTAGAGTAATAAAGATATGGTTTTACTAACCAACACTAATGGTTTTGGTATAAAGGATGTTATATTAAGTTAATGAATATCAATGAGGAAACAATCTCTCACCCTTTACTTTCCTAAAACATAGAATAAATGCCATCTTGAATTAAGTAATAAGTTCACATTTTATTTATATGAAGGACGTTTAGCAAAAAAATGCAAAATTGAAGGAAAAATGTGAATATTATATCACTAGTCCCCCATGTCAGCTTATCATGCTGTGTCAGCTTGCATGTTGCTGTGATGTCAAAAGATATGCCACCAATTTTTCAGATACTTGCAGGGCCACCAATGGTGGACAGGTTTCAGCTGAACTTTCAGATCAAGACAGACTTCGGAGAAGGATCTGGTAGCCCACTCCCAGAAGAAGTAGCCGTTGAAAACCCTATAAATAGTAGAGAAGCACTTTCAAATAGTGCCAGAAAATGAGCACCCCAGGCTGGAAAGCATGCAAAAAATGACTGGGGAAGAGTTGCCTCCTCAAAGTAGAGTCAACCTTAATGACGGGAGGAATGGAGTAAAAATCCCTGGGACCTGCTTTTGCTGATGTGGCATGACTCAAAATGAAAAGAAACAGAGTGACTGGAAAAATGCCTCAAACATAAAAAGATCACCTGCATGGCACAGTGCTGGGTAATGCTTTGTCTTCTGTACTTAGGGTCACTATGTGTGGAATCCCACTCCATGACACCTAAAAACAACAAATATACCACTGGTATTTTTCTCTGTATTTTTCTTTTTTACAACATATTAGAAGAGCTGTGCAAATGTCTTGTTATCTTGATTTTGGAAGGAACATGACAGCATTTGATGATCAGTTCCACCTGTGAGTAGAATCTGTAGAACATCATTTTATCATCGTTGTTTTAAGCAAGTTTTAAAATGGACAGTTATTTTATAACTTAGAGACTATTAATTTTTACTCCATTTTCTTCACCTTTTAGTTAAGTGAACTGACAAAGAAACTAAACATCTAGAAAAACAGGCATTAAATTATTCATTTAAACTCATAATCAACTTGTTTAAGGTTGGTATGCTTTTAACTCAACTTATTTTTATATGCATGTGAAAATTTCTTATTCTCTTGATAAAATAATTTGAGTTATTAAGTTTCTTCTTTTACTTGTGTCTGTTTTTCACTTGATGAAGAACTGTATATCTAGATTTGGGGCAAAAATGTTTAACCAAAAGTTTTATCACTAAGTATCTGTGTAACCTTGTGTAAGTCTCATAAACCAAATCCTTTGATATTTTTGAATATCAAATTAGAACACACATATGAATGTACTTTATAAAATACAAAGTCAGTACAAAATGTTTGAAATAAATGTGGTTATCTTTTTTAGCATTATGAAGAATCTAATTTGTTACATTAGCTTAATATTAACAATTAATTTAAAATCTCAATAAATCTACTGCCCTGCATTTTATATTACTTGGTCCTAATTAACATTGTGACTTCTTGGTCCTAATTAACATTGTCTCTGTATTCACCAACTAGACTTCAATCTTTTTGTACGCATCAAAACTGCCATATACATATAGGGCAATTTTTAGTGTGTATTTCTCATGTTTGTAAAATTATTGTCATCCAGTACTTGTAATGAGTTGAGTTAACGCAAATGTAGCAAACATTGTGTCAAAAGTCAACTACTAAACATGATAGGTTTGTTAAACTATGGTATCAGTCACTTATTTGTATTATTGTTTATTAGTTTCCTTATTTATTTTTTTACACTCATTTAAGACATTTGAAAAATAGCAGGAAGTTAGTTCAAAATTATACAATGATCTGGATTTGGACGATGTATCATGGTTTCCGTGTCTCTAATCTAATGCCATGTACCACTGTATCACCTTAAAATAAAAATTTAGAAGTTCAATCACTGGTGGGACACTCATCTGTATACTCAAGGAGAGAATGAAACTTAAAAGACCAAGTCTAAATCAATTCTGTGGATGTACATTCATGTTTAAAAATAATTGCTTACTTTCCATTTGAAAATTGTATTTGATATGAAAAATTTCAAGAGCTCATAAAGATAAAATAAAATTATTGTTAATCGCTAAAAGTCACTTTATAGGTTTTAAGACTGATGTAAACATCAATTACAAACTTTTTGAATGTATATGCATTTTCTCATTTCAATTTCAAGTACCTTTAACAATATAATACTGACAGAAGGTAAATATTCCCTTTCTGCATGAATATGAGAAAGAAAAAACAAAATGATCCCATGCAGGGTCACTAGAGAAAAAAGCAGTAGAAGTTAGAATAGAACACATTGTTACATCCATATTATATCTGGATTTAACTGCACATAGATGCTAATTTCAACTCTACCACATATGGTGGTTAAATTAATAAAATCTTTCGTGTGTATTTTAAAACATCAGAGAATCCATCTGTCTACCATCATCTTAATGTGTAGTGTCTTTTCTGTAATTTTTATAATTCAATGCACAATTTTAAAGGTAGGGAATGTTTTACCATCCATACTTAATTATTAAATGCATAAAACACTGGCATTTTGAAGTCAGTTACAATAATTCTGATTAAAACTGTGCATATATGGGCCAAAGTGGTAGAAAATTCTTTACAATTAAAATAAAAAATAATTACCTGAAATAAGTGCAATATTATGTAATTTACATTATATATATATATATATATATATATATATATATATATAATATCAATTGGACTATTGTCTATTTTTAAGTTACATATAGACTCAGTTATAATGTATTATTAAATTATTTCATAAAAATTCATGAGCAACAATTGTTATGTGGAAAGTATAATACATCCACTCAGGACCAAGAACTCAGCACATTTCCTCATTTAAATGCAAATTATTATTTGAGGATAAATTATAGAAAATGAGGAATTATCTGAGCTATCACTGTGCTCAAAAATGTAAGGATGTTCTATGCGTTGAATACAAATCAAAACATAATATCAGTCACTCTTATCTTGTGATTTCACTCTTTATATTAGATATGATGAAAATATTTGGAAGGTTCATATATATGTACAAGAGAATAAATAAGACTCTTTAATCCATATTGATTGAAGGAACACAGAATTTTAGAACTTTTGGAAGTATTTTGAATTTGTATGTTGCATATTTAGACATACAGTTCTATCTTTTTGTTTTGTGTAGGGAGAAATTGGGGAGGAAATTGGCAAAAACCCCCAAACTGGGAAAACGGCTTTTGAATATTTGGTTTGTAATTTAGAAATCTAGGGAAAATGAAAGTAACTTGGTTGCACATTTGTACAAAATCCTTCACAAATCCCCTGAACCTGATTGGACAATTGGACTTAAAGTTGATTGGCTCAGGCCATTCCATGGGCGAGCTATATAAGAACCTGCGCTGTGGCAGCTGGACCCTTTTTACCTTTTCTGTAGCCGGGACCACCAATGAGGAAACAGCTCTCCATGCTCTCTCCCCTGGGATTTCAGTGAAGAAAGAACACTCTCCCACCGTGACCATCAACAAGAAAAGAACCCGCTCTGTGTCTAATCAGCAACAACTCTCCTCGTGACCACTGAGACCACCAAAATTGGTGTTTGCCCCTGGAAGGCAAAAGTGCCCAAGGCTTTTCCTTTCTCCCATTTCCTCCGGGGTCCCATGGGCCACAGGAGTCCGTGCCCCTCACCCAAGGGTCCCAAGTGAATTCTGTTTATTATCTGTGTGCAGATCAGCACCACCCAACCATCCGAACATGCAGTCGGGACCAGGAGGCACATGCCCCACAGTTTTAGTTTGGTTTTCTGAGACAGGGTCTCATTATATAGTCCGGGCTGGCCTGGAACTCTCAGTCCTTCTGCCAAGATTATAGATATGGACCATCATGCCCCAAAATACAATTCTACTGGTTTTTCTTTTCGCTATTGACTTATGTGAAGGAAGCATAAAAGAAGACACTTGTTAAAGTGGCATATGTAAAAAGTAAAGTGTGTTTTACCATTTAGAGCCTGATGACTTCTAATTTGGGGCATGTAATAGTGTAAGACTTAGAAAATGGAATGAGCACAAGGTAGGACACTGGTAATTTTTCTGAGATACCAAAAGCAAGGACCTATCTTTTCTTTTCTTTTTTTTTTTCAGAGTACATCACACTTTTATCATCTTGTTGTCCATAGTACTCAATACATTATTTATCCCTCAATGAAAAAATAATGAATCAGTGATTGAAGGAATCAAAGAGTCAATGAGTTAAGCAGCCTGCAGTATCAAGAAATTAAATTTTAAAGATAAGTCAGTGGTCTTCTAGCACTGGGTAGGAAGAACATAATTCAGTGATTAGTACATTTATATAGAATCTATCTCTTTTTTTTTTTTGCAGTACTGGGGGTTGAGCCCAGGGCCTCACGCCTGCATGCTTTTGCAAGTGCTGGACCACTGAGCTGCATGCCCAGTCCATTGTTTTACTTTTTGAGACAGGGTCTTGCTAAATTATGCAGACTGTGTCTGGTCTCGAACTTGTGATCCTCCTGCCTCCGCCTCCCAAGCCACTGGGATTACAGGCGTGTGCCACTGTGCCTGGCTAGGACCTATCTTTTCTAACAGATTAAAAAAAAACTAGATTCCTCTCTCCTTCCTTCTACTCTTTATATTGTCCATTCTTCGCTAAGCTTAATTTTGCATTTTTTATACATCAATTTATGTATAGGTTTTTTGGTGTTTTTGTTTCTTTCTTTAACATTCAGCTGCCACATGAGTGAAAACGTATATGGTGTTTCTCTTTTTGAGCTTGTGTTCATTGACTTAAGACTATGTTCTCCAGTTCCATACATTTTGCTGCAAAAGACATTATTTCATTCCTTTTATTGCTGAATAGTATTCCACTGTAGGGGCTGGGATTTAACTCAGTTGATAGAACATAGCTCTGCAGTCTCTGAGGTCCTGGGTTCAACTCCCAGCATTGCAAAAATGGGAAAAGGACATAGTAATCAACTCCTGAGGCAATCCCTAAACAATCAGCCATTGAAAACCCTACAAGTGTTGCTATGAGTCAGACATGACTTGATGGCACCTAACAACAACAGCAACAACAACAAGTATTCCACTGTGGATATGTGCCAGAATTTCTTAATCATTTTTCTGTTGATGGGTACCTTGGATGTTTCCATATCCTTACTAATATGAAAAGTGCTATATTGAATATGGAGATGCAAGTATCTCTGTAGTATGATGACTCATATCCCTTTAGGTATATTTCCAGTTGGGGTATAGGTGGGTCATATGGAAGTTCTATTTTTCATTTTCTGAGCTATCTCCAGGTTGATTTCCAATGGGATTTAACAAATTAACAGTCCCACCAAGAGTGTAAGAGGTTTCCTTTTTCTCCACAACCTTGTCAGCACTTGATATTATTTGTTTTGTTGATTTTGGCCATTCTTACTGGAGTAAGGTGGAATCTCAGTGCTGTTTTGACTTGCATTTCCCTAATGCCTAGGAATATTGAACATTTTTTCATGTGCTTCTTATCTTTATGAACTTCTTCATTTGAGAACTGTCTGGAAGGTGGGAAGGGGAGGAGAATCAGTGTAGATGCATAAAGGAGGAGAGGACTAACTTTTTGTAAACAATACAACTTCATGAGTACATTGGAAAAAAAAGAATTTAACTCAATTGTGCATTTGAGTTTTACTACATATTAGTCAAAAGACTCCATAAACCTTGTAAGTTGATAAAAATATAACCAAAGTGGCAGTTGCATAATGGAAAAAGCCAATGTTCTATTTACTCTGTACCTCAGCATCACTTACCAATAAAGGGAAAAAAAATATTTGTATCTCAGCCTGGTACCATAGCATAGCCTCTAACCTCAGCAACTTGCGAGATTGATGAAGGAGAATCACAAGTTTGATGCCAGAGGAAGCCTGCACAGCTTAGTAAGGCCTTGTCTCAAATAAAACATAGAAAATGGGCCAGGGGTAAAGCTAAGTTGTAGACAACTGACCTACCATGTGTTACACCTTTGGTTCAACCCCTCAGTACTACAAAAAGAAGGTAAACAGAAAATAGAAAAGAAAATAAAAGAAAAGAGAATAGGAAAGGAGATGAGAGAAGAGGAGAGAGGAGAGGGGAGAGGAGAGGAGAAGAGAGGAAATGGTTTGTATCTCTGTAGCAAGTATGAGAAATGAGTTGCACAACTACCTGTATCTTAATATTATCTAAGAAATAGAATATCCCAATGCATTTAAGTGGCTATGCTTGTATATTTGCAGATATAA
>VMDO01015310.1:11978-51704 GCA_007922755.1 Pedetes capensis | reverse complement strand
AAAGAATCAACAGATCTGTCCTAGAAGAAGTGCAACCAGAGTACTTTTTGAAGTAAGAATTATTAGACTTTGTCTTATGTATTTTGGACATGCTGTCAGGAAGGACCAATCCCTGAAAAAGCACATCATATTTGGGAGAGTGGCAGGTCACCAAAAAAGGAAGACCCTCAACTAGATGGGTTGACACAATGACTGCAACAACATACTTAAACATAAAAAAGATCATGAGCCTAGCACAGAATCAAGGAGTATTTCATTCTGTTATACATAGTGTTGCTATGAGTTGGAGTGAAATTGATGGAGCCTAACAGCAGCAACATAAGTGAGCATTTGATTTACCACTCAGTGTACACTGAGTGCATTTTAAATATATATCTAGAAAAGCATTTATGTACTTTTCTATGCAGAAATTATAGGCAAAAGAAAAGTGAAATTCACTGAACTATTGTTCGTTTTGAAAATAGCTAATAACTATTGCTTAACAGATACTTTCATATAATTAACTGCTCAATTAAGCACAATGTGTTTTTATTTAAATTAGTTCTATCTACATGAGCAGGAGAGGCAATATATTTCATGATCAAATGTAGCCTGTAAGAGAACAAAGGAACTGAAATTTAGGTTAATATTTAGGGTTCATGATTTATATTGACCTAAGTGCCTTGTTTTTATGACATTCTACTTCCATAACTTTGTATCTTAGAGTAGGGATGAATGGTTTTCTATCTTCAGTGTTCCTGTACCTATTATACTTAGCTAGAAGCCTGTTTTGTAGATGAATTATATTACACATTTTTCATAATAAGATTTGCTTCAGATTATGCTTTGGGTAAATTTTCTTTTGACTTAATATTTTCAATATATTTGGTCTAATTTACTAACTAAAAGGTTGTAAATAGAATGTTTTGTTAGAAACACTAACATTTGAATAAAATCCTCATTTGATTAAAGGCTTCCAATATTTTAGAGGTTATGTCAGTATATCTGCCCAAGTATCATTAGTTTACTATCTTCCTGATTACAAGTACAACTATAGATGGAGTGAAATGAAATAAATATGGAAGATTACCAATTGCTGTTTGCATCTATGTCCTTAAAGATGTTTTCACTTATTATCAAATTATTGCATCCTGCCAACATCTGAAATGAGATGCAATGACACAAAATCAGAGCATTTATCACTAAGAGGCAAGCAGGCTGTCTCTATTGGTAGTACAAAGTGTGCTTGTATACATTAAAAATCCAATATGATTGTTGAACTTAAGTTATTTCAAGTAGAAATTTTTGCATCTTATCATTGCCTCCATCTGTGCTTCCTGTTATGTGACTCAAAATCATAAAGTTTTCAAGTAACAGTACAATTATAAGAGGTTGCATGATTTTTTCCAGGTGGTGCATCCTAATTTAGTTTACCTTCCTTGTGTGTGTGTGTGTGTGTGTGTGTGTGTGTGTTTATTTTTTAGTTTCACAGCTTTTACCATCATTGACCCTGTTGTTGATTATATTTAATACCAGCTAAATTTCAGTGGCTTATTCTATAACCTAATATTCTTATCTTATTGTTGAATTTTCTTTCACAATTCAAATATCATTCTTTACACAAATGAATATTTACTTAGAAGTATTTTAATAAATTTAAATAGAAGTTAACATGAGCAATGTACAATGAAATGCATGTGTGGAATTTTGTAATAAGACCCATTAAGTTGTACATTGTTGTTGTTGTTAGGCACTGTTTAGTTGGTGTCTGACTCATAGTAACCCTATGTACAACAGGTGAAACACTATTGTCTTGCTTCTCTGCTATTCATAGGATTTTCAATTGATGATTGTGTTTTTTCAGGGGATAGAGAGGGCAGAGTGGGTTGCCTGGTCCTTCTCCCAAGCCTAAAGTACCTGTGTTTCCCAGGCCTGACACTGCTTAGCTTCCACGTACTAACCAGGTCTGCCCCTGCATAGCTTCAGAAATCTGATGGTATTGGATGTCACAGTGGTATAGCTGCAAGCAAGTTGTACATTAATAATTAATAATGAAAAAGGGCTTTTTTTAAAAAAAGTGAATCCATTACTGTAGCGAGTTCTAAACACTTCTAGCTGATCTATAAGGTAAATTTTTAACATAAGCCTTATCTGATTGAATATATTCTATATTACCTAAATGGCTTATACAATTGTCTCTCTGCTTACAGTTTTTGCTTAAACTATATCACAGGTAAACTATAAGAATAGTTTTCCTACTCTTCTCATTTTGCAGTAATTCTGAACATTGTTCTGGAATTATTTTATTTTATAATATTTATTTTAGATGAAATGATAGCAGATCAGATATATCAGGTACATTCTAAGTGTTTTGCAAATATTAATAGATTTAACATTTAACCCACTTTGTTTTGCCAAATTTAATCCCACTTCTCCTTCTCTAGTTTGTAAATATGTCTTTTCCTTTTACTGCGATCTTTCTATCACATTGTTTTAAAGAAGAGAACAATTGTTGCATTTCATGCTTCAATTCTCTTCTGCTGTCCACCACTTTATATGTATTTCACTTAAGTGTTTACATATAGTTGTGTTTAAATAGTTGAATAACACAATATTGTAAAGAGTTGTTTTCCTATACCATAGGACAGGGGAAGGATTGTGGCAATCCACTCAGGAAGCAACCAGGAAAACGATCAGCCATTGAATACCCTATGATGGCATATAAGCCTGACACAACTCAACCACACTTAACAACACAACATATGATAGGAAGATCCTGATCTGCTTTAGTGAAAGAAATAAAACCAATCAAACCTAGCCAGACTTGGTGGTGCAAGCCTGTAATCCCATTGACTTGGGAGGCAGAGGCAGGAGGATTGCAAATTCGAGACCAGAGGCACTTTGAATAATTTAGTGAGACTCTGCCTCAAAAAGTAAAATAGTGGGTTGGGAGTGCAGCTCGGTGGTCCAGCACTTGCAAAACATGCAAACATGAGGCCCTGGGTTCAACTCCCAGTTGTTGTTGTTAGGTGCCGTCGAGTCGGTATCCAACTCATAGCGACCCTCTGTACAACAGGGGAAACACTATTGTCAGTGCTACTCTGCTGCTCATAGGGTTTTCAATGGCAGATTTATTTTTGGGAGGGGTTTTCAGGTCCTTCTCCCAAGCCTACAGCTCTGGTATTCCCAGGCGGTCTCCCATCCAGGTACTAACCAGGCCCGACCCTGCTTGGCTTCTGAGATCTAATGGGATCGGATGCCACAGGGCTACAGCTGCAGGCTCAACTCCCAGTACCAAAAAAAAAAAAAAAAAAAAAAAAAAAAAAAAAAAAAAACCTTTTCTATTTATAGATGTATTGATAAAATAAATTAAAATAAAATTTTTAGGTAACATACTAAAAACTTATACTTGAAAATAGCTAACACATAGTTTGAATTTATGTATAATTGATTAACCTCCTACAAATTACTCATATAACTTTGTATCACCATGTAGTTTGAATATGTACATTTTTGAGGTACCATTCCCTAATCCTCCATAAGACAATTTATATACATAGATACACTTTGTATACACATACACACATGCAGTATATACATCTATATGGAAAGAACGAGAGAAAACAGGTAACTTGCAAATTTTATTTATCAATTTATGTGTATATATGATATATATAAATACATCATCAGAAATTTGAATATAAAACAAATAATTTAGATGTTAAAATATTTCCTATCCCTTTTTATGAAGGACATCGCAATCCACTCCTGAAGCAATCCCAAAACACCCAGCCATTGAAATCCCATGAGAGTCACTATAAATCAGACCTGCCTAACAACAACAGCAACTCCTTTTTAATAGATACAGAAAAATAGCTTCTCCTTTGAGGAGATTTTCAACAGAGCTATTGCTTAGTAAGACTATAGAAAGTGCATTAACTGTTAGCTCATCATTATGACTTAATTAACTAAATATGTTTTAAGTGTTAGTCATTACTAAGGAACTCTTCTTGTGTGCTAACGTCCCAACACAATGATACACATTATCTTAATAATCTGAGTAATTAAAAAAACTGTTCTATGTTTTATCCAACACATTGAAGAAATATGAATTTCAACATAGTTTTTAAGCACATTCATTTTGTGACATCTGGCAAGCAATTATTTTAAAACATGTGCTAATCATGCTTGATTTCCAAAAAGTCATGCAGGTGATATTTCAAGCTCTTGGTGAATATTACATTTTTATTAGTACTCTAAATAATTACTTTTGGCTATGAATGCATTTGATCCATTCTCATGATTTCAATTATTAAACATTTTTCTAACTTATGCCAAATGAATAAATAGTGAAAGTTAATTCAGTTTATAATGATACAATGAATGATGATCTAAATTCCCAATATTCTTTTTCCTATTCATGTAAATCAGACATTTTTTGTGGTATTGCTTTTTATATTTTGTACATTATGGGTAAATTATTATTTTATATAAATCAAACTGAACTGACAGAATCTTAGCATACACTCAAAATGAGATTCCAAAATTCTTCATCAGAACTACTATATCAGAGATAATTTTAAGAGATAAGAATAGAAAACTAAAGCACTGAAAATATTTAAAATTTATACATTTTATTTACAATTTCTCCAAAAAGGTCATAATGTAGTCATGTGGCACATAACATGACTTGGGTCAAGGACAGACTAAACACACAATGATGGCAGCAGATCACAATGGAGCTGAAAATTTTTGTATTGTTTAGTGACATGCTAATTGTCAAAACATTTCAATGCAACACTTACTCTCATATTTGTGGTGATGCTGATGTAGAGTTACCCACACTGCTGCCAGTCAAATAGAAGCGTAGCATATACCAAAACCAATAGTTGTTGTTGTTGTTAGGTGACCTCAAGTCAGTGTCCAAGTCATAGCCACCCTCTGTACATCAGGTGAAATGCTATTGTCAGTGCTTCTCTACTATTCGTAAGCTTTTCAATGGCTGATTTTTGGGAAAGTGTGTCTCTATGTCCTTCTCCCATAACAATAGTACCTAATAATAATAACAATCAATGACTATGGTGATGGTTTATGTATTTACTAAGCTATAATTTTATCCTTGCTTTAATCTGTATTCTTACTTATAAGAACAAGTGTACTGTGAAACAGTATGTCTTGTTGCCTCAGCAAAAATTTTGCACATCTTATATTTCCCGTGTCTCTTGATTCATCAAGTGGCCACATTGAGTAGCTGACCTTTACATGTAAGTTTGTATAAATACACTTTATAATATTTGTAAAATGATAAAACTGCCTACTGATGTATTTCTCAGAACATATCGCCATTTTTAAATCACATATGACTGCAGTCAGTTATAAAGTTTTCAATTTTTCTTTAAATGGCATACATTATTAGGTGTCATCAAGTCAGGTCCAACTCATGGTGATACCATGTACAACAGAACAAAACAATCCTTGACACAATGCCATGAACACAGGTTTTTTATGTTTAAGCCCACTGTTGCAGCCACAGCCTCAATCCATCTAGTTGAGGGTCTTCCTTTTTCTCATTGATCCACCACTCTCCCAAGCATGATGTCGTTCTCCAGGACCTGGTCCCTGCTGACAAATTTACAAAATACATAAGATGCAGTCTGGCCATCCTTGCTTCCAAAGAGCATTCTGGCTGCGCTTCTAGGACAGATCTGTTGATTCTTTTGGCAGTCCATGTTATATTCAACATTCATC
The DNA here is from genome assembly GCA_007922755.1 of Pedetes capensis. NCBI lineage: Eukaryota > Metazoa > Chordata > Mammalia > Rodentia > Pedetidae > Pedetes > Pedetes capensis. The sequence continues at coordinate 45,977 of VMDO01015310.1, read as the reverse complement.
TCCAGCACCATAACTCAAAAGCATCAATTCTGTCTCTTTTACTCACTGCCTAGCTTTCACAAGCACACAGTGAGACTGAAAACATCATAGTATCAGTTATACACACACCTTTATGACATCTTTTCTTTTTAATACATTAAAGAGATCTTTTCCAACAGTTTTTCTCACTGCAATGCATCTTTTCATTCCTTGATGGCTGCTTCCATGGGTATCAATTGTAAAATCAGTTAAAACAAAATCTCGGAAAATCTCAATCTTTTCTCCATCTATCATGAAGTTCCTTACTGATTCAGTTGTAAGGATTTTTACTGCCTTGATGTTGAGGTGCAGTTCATACTGCAGGCTGTGTTCTTTGATCTTTGTCAGTAAATGTTTCAAATCCTATTCACTTTCAGCAAGCAGAGTTGTGTCATGTGAAAAGCAAGGTTGTTAATGAGTCTTCTAATCGCAAATACTCAAATGTTCACATTCTTAATCTGCTAAAAGCAAAATCATAAATTTATGATATTTAAAACTCAATAATTTCATGCACTGGGTTACTGGAATTGAAGAGATAAAATATCTTATCTTCTTGATTAAATCCCTCAATCACTTTGAAGTAGATACGTCTAAGAATTGAAAAGAATATATAGACAGCAAAAGGAAAATTGCCAGATATACTCAGATTGTTTCTTTTGTACATATGTAGTTTTCATTGCTATTTTATCAAAATCCCTAATTGTTTTAAAAATGATTGTTTCATTTATTAATAGCTGCTAACAAAGCACTCCAAAACTTTCAGCTCTCATAACTGTGTATTGTTTTTCATGGGTATTTTTCTCTCCTGCTTTTATCTAAATTTCTTCATTTGGCCAAATGGAGCTGGTGGTTTGGATAGGAGCAAGATTTAGCTGGATCAGTTGGGTGACTAGTGCTGTCAGTCTACCTATCTTAGACCTTTTGTCCTGGCTTCATGGCGTGGCACACATAAAGCAATGCTGCAAGTGGGCATTAGTCAAGGTTACAAAACTATTTTGAGAACCAGGCTCTAAACCCTAATGTCAATTGCACCTGGTTATTGACCAACGCAAGTTATAATGATGAACCAGATTCTTGGAGAAGAGCATTAGGTCTCACATTTTAGTGGAAGATATATAAGGAAATGATGGCTGTGGTGCCAATATTTAACTTTCTTCCATAAACTAGCTTTTCTTATATTAATATGGCATCTGCCTTTTTATTCCCCTTATGTATCTGCAGATTAAAACCTCAGGAACTGATTCTTACTGTTACCAAATCAACTCTAATGATGGTGACAATCATCTTCTGTAATTCAATTTCCATTATCTATAATATTGCAGAAGGGCTGAGGTTTAGCTCAGTTTGTGGAGTGTTGCCCCACATTCTCTGAGACCCTCTTTTCGATTCTTAGTAACACACAAATATGAGTCTGACCTGGCAACCCACTCCCAAATGAATTCCAAAAAACCTGCGGTTGAAAAGCCCTATGAATAGCAAAGAAGAACTGACACGCTGATGGGGAAGGCACAATGTCAGTTTCATTCTGTTGTATATAGGGTCACTATGAGTCAGACCTGACTCAAACCACAACAATTCTGCAAATATTAAATAAACATAGTCTCTTTGAGTTACTCTCTAAATGAATTTAAGTAATAGATAAAGTGCATAGCTCAGTATCTAGCATATAATAAACTCTCTACAATTATTTGTCCTTAGCTATTTCTAATAGCCTCTTAGGTCTCAATAAATTTTAGCCAGGAAGCAAACATGGTATGAGCCAAAATATTATTCTTACTTCATGTGTAAAAGTTCTTCCCTTTGAAATCAAAGCCTTTTTGTGTATCATGTCTGTAAATTTTTACCAGGCAGACATAGGGTGCATGGGTAGGCAGGTTCAAAGCTTGAGTCTTGATGCTGGCAACAAAATCTTGGTCCTTTTATTTGGCATATAACAGAATGCATACTCAGTTCAGAAATGAGAGTAGAGTATGTTGTGGTTGTTAGGTTCCATGGAGTCATGTCCGACTCATGGAGAGCCTCATAGGGTTTTCAATAGCTGATTGTTTTAGGATTGCCTCTAAAATGTATTGCCACATACTTCTCCCATTTTTGTGGTGCTGGAAATCAAACCTGGACCTCTGAGACTACAGAGTGGCACTCTACCAACTGAGCTAAATCTCATCTCCCAGATTGTTGTTGTTAGTTGCAGTCGAGTCGGGAACTACTCATAGCAACCCTACTTAACAACAAATGAAACACTATTGTCAGTGCTTCTCTGCTATTCATAGGGTTTTCAATGGCAGATTGATTGGGAGGGGGTTGCTGGGTCCTTCTTCCAAGCCTACAGTATCTGATGTTCCCAGGTGGTCTTCCATCCAAGTACTAACCAGGCCCAACCCTGCTTAGCTTCAGAGATCTGTTGGGACCGGATGCCACAGGGCTAAGTCTGCAGGCTTAGTAGAGTACAGAATAAGTTTATTAAAGACAGTACACCTTTAAGGAGTAATTACTGGGAAAACTGAAGCGCCTGAAGAAGCTTAGGTAGATCTACAAAGAAACGTGGATAAAGCTGTGTTCCCTGGGTGAATCAGCTTACCATCCTCAAAGGTGTCTCTATTCCCCATGGGAAGGTAAAGAAACCAGAGACCAGGAGAGATAAGCAGGTTTTTAGAAAGAAAGGTGCCTTGAAAGGACAGCAAAGATGGCAGGAGGAGAGGAGAGAGACATGCATGTGGTTACAGAAGAGAGAAGAGTAGAGGATCAGAGAGGATAAGAGAGGGCAAAAAAAAAAAAAAGAAAAGAAAAGAAAAAAAAAGGAAAAGAAAGAGTTTGTGGAAGAAGAAACGAAGAAGAAAGAGAGAGAGAGTACATGTTCCCTCTAGTTTTATTCAAAGGAGGGAATACCCAGTGTGACATCAGCCCTGGGCACCCAGTTCTGGGCGCCTAGTGTAACATGTCCTGTGGGCTTTGTTTTGTAAATGGCTCAAGGTCTTGGGTGGGGTGAGGGTTCACTTTGAAAATATCCTTCCAGTGTCCTCAGAGACACATGTGGGTTCCTCATCATGGCAGGATGACAGGAGCCATTTTCAACCCCATTTTTATCTGTTTTGTCTACTGTTAATTCCTAACCTTGGGAGAAGCACATGGTAATCTACTCCTGAAGCAATCCCAAAACAATAATCCATTGAAAATCCTATGAGAGTGGCAGTGAGTCAGACCTGACTCTGCCACACCTAACAATACCTAACCTAGCTAACTAACTTACCTGCAAATGTTTATTTTTTTCTAACAGCACTCTCATGATTTTCTGAATAACGTCAAAGAATATCTAATATTTACTCAAGTACATTTTTTACTTACAAATTTTAAATGTGAATCTGATTGAATCTTTCACTCTACATCAATGTAATTTTCAGAATAATTGACTTAATAGCATCTGTGGGCTCAACTCTAACTTCTACCACATCTTTTCTGCAAACTCTGGGATCAAGAATATCTGGGCATTAAATTTATAATGAGCCCTGAGCCATTGCCTCTCTGACTCTACATTAATTATCATTACTGTGGTTAAGTCTGACTGAATTCTATGAACTTTCATTATGGACCTAATTCCCACTGATCAAACCTCTAGGTTATTCACACTATCAGTAATTATATCCCTGTTTATTTTCTCATCTAAAATTTATTCTCTTATTTTTCTAAGAAAAATCATATTACCCATGTTTTGAATAAATATACATATCTGTGCATACATATACATTCAGTTCTTCATTCTCTGGGAAACCCTCCTTTCATTCAAATACTTGGCTCCAGCATTTCGGATCTGTGATTCCCTCATACAGCCTTATGATGTGGGGAATTCAAATAAAAACTGCTTTTCAGTAAGATCCACAGAAGAAGCTAAAATGGATTTCATTTAGGAATATTGTATTTTTCCACTACAGTTTTTTAGATGATCAAACACTATTTTCCATCTCTGCTTACTTCATTCTCTCTGATCCTTTTGTTTATAAGAATTTAGCTTTAGCCATCTTAAATGAAGGTCTAATATCTTTTACAGACTAGAAGCTCAATAAGTGATGAATGAGAGAATGGCCTTATTAGCATTTTATTTACCATTATAATGTTGTTAGGTTAAAGCTCTATTTTAATTAATTATATGCTACAAAAAAGATTTTGTTGAGTAGGAAAATACTTGATCATTCTCCTATTCTAATCATGGAATTTTTAAGAAAAAGAAATAAATGTTTATGCCAAAGAAAATTTCTAATCCTTATCATTGCTGAGCAATCGAGAAATATTTATTGCTGTTGAGTAGTAACTGAAAAATGTACCCTTTCTTTTTTAAAATAAATGTGCCTTGGAATTTATAACATGAGCTAATAGCACAGATTTAAAGGAAAACTATATTATATAAGCAATGAGGTAATCTTTCTCTAGTAAAAGTGGCAATTATTAATTATATGAATAAGTACATTAATTCATCTCCACTACTCTGATAGCCAGGCAATTATGTTGTTTATACTAATATGACAGTTTATATCAGAAGGCACAGATAATGAGGCAGTGAATTAGAGTATGCAACATAAACATATCCATGTTTATGAGTTTTCAGAATCAACAATCAAAATGCATCTATTCTTTTTTTCATATAATTAATGAATAAAGCATCAAGAAGAGTAAATACGTTAACTCAAATCACACAAATTATGACAACTACAGTGGCCCTTCTGTCTATATTTTCTAATGCCACATTGTTGTAGTTCTAATGCCATAACTTTCTCAAAAAAAGATGATTCAAGAATTTCAAGCAATGAAAAAGGACAAGGTATATGATAATATAATTTATTAATATATGTTTTTAAAGAACTTAACTTTATATTAAATTTATAGTTAGGTGTATGTACTGGTAATATTAAGATCCACGCAGAGAAAAATGCAAGATATGAAATAGGACCTTTCAAAACTCAAAAAATCACACTTTCATGGTGTCAATCACTCATTCAACAAATATGTGTCTAGCATCTACTATGCATCAGCCACTGATCTAGGTACTGGGCTTCAAAGAAAAACTTATCTTTTATCTCATGAAGTATACAGGCTATTTGTTTATTTATTTATGTATGTATGTATTGTTCTGTATTAAGGCGTTGAATCCAGTGCCTCATTCATGCTAGGTAAATGTTCTACCATTGAGGTGTGCCTTCAGCCCCTTCCATATTTTTTATTTTGAGACAGGATGTAGCTACATCGTGTAGTCTGCCTCTGGCTTTGAACTCACGATCAAGTGCTTTACCACTGAGCTGCACCCCCGGCCCAGTTTTTATTTTTTTGTCTTGAGACAGATTCTTGCTAAGTTATGCGGGATGCCTCTGGCCTCCAACCTGCTATCGTCTTGCCTCCTCTGAGTCACTGGGATTATAGGCGTGAGCCACGATGCCCAGCCTTACCTCTGTATATTTTCTATCTTTAAGAAAGAGTTGAGTTTTGTTTCTACAGATAAACTGAACAAAACCATCAGAATCATGGACTAGCAGAATTAATAAATATTTTAATTTAAAAATATGTTTTAGTAAGAATTGGTTTCCTTTTATCTGCTATTCAACAAAAATGGATGTGGTAGTACAATCTATAACAATGATAAAAAGAAAGCCCTTATTTGAATTAAGCATGTTTAACTTGAAGCCCCAGCAGCCCTCAATCTCACCATAGATGAGTTTCCTGAACCCCTATGATTAAAGAACAATATAAAGAGTAGAGCGAAGGAGGGAGGGAACTACCAAAGCGAAGCAAAGATTGCATAATGAGGGATGGAGGGGAGAATAAATATAGAGGAAAAGAGGGGGAGAGGATAATCTCAATGTAAACAACGCAACTTCATGAGTACAGGGGGAGAAGAGGGGAACAAAACCCAAATATGCATATGTTTTACTACATATTAGTCAAAAGCTTCCATAAAGCTTGTAAGTTGATAAAAGTATAACCAAAATGATAATAATAGTTGCAAAAATGATAGTAGTAGTTGCATAATGGAAAAAGCCAATGCTATATTACTCTTTACCGCACCAACATTTACCAATAAAGGGAGAAAAAGAAAAAAAAAGTGCATATGAAAGAAAAAAAAAGTATTTACCTGCTTCTGCCTCCCTCACTTCAACAAAACAATCTTTTCTACAAAGCTCTGGAGAAAAAATATGAATGATTTTTACTTTTAATCATCCACTGAAAATATATTTTAAAAATGCAACATTGTTCCATTTGTAGAAATACTAAGTATAATAAATAATACTAAGTTTTTCTGTGTCAAATCTCTGATTTGAGGATGCATTTCATGCTTGATTCATATGATTTATATATGTTCTTTTTTAGACTTGGCAAGCATTCACACTTAAAGACAAATTCAGTATTTTCTCTTGGCATTTTATCCCTAAATCCATTAACTTTTTTTGTCCTTTGTTAGCAGGCCACATTTTTCCAGGCAATTCATCCTCTAAGTTAAATGTACTTTGTCAAATTTTATCATAAGCTTTGGAACACTAAATTCAAAAATATAAGATATGAATTCATAGCCAGGTATATTGGTGCATGCCTTTAATCCCAGAGACTCAGGAGGCAGAGGCAGGAGGATCGAAAATTTGAGTCCAGAGGCAGCCAGTGTAATTAAGACCTTGTCTCAAAATGTACAGTAAAACATAGACTGCGGGTGTGGCTCAGTGGTTGAGCACTTGCGATAAAGCATGCATGAGGTCCAGGGTTCAACTCCCTACTACCAGTACAGCCAAAAAAAAAAAAAAAAACTCTTTCTCAGGTTAACCTCGTGTATAGCAGTGCTTTGTATGAGTTATTAACAACCTTACTTTTAAAATGAGGAATATTAATTCACAACACTCTTGGAATAATATAGGTTAAGATTTTTTAATTTTTTTTATTTTTTCGGCACTGGGGGTTGAACCCAGGGCCTCGAGCCTACATGCTCTGCAAGTGCTGGACCACTGAGCTGCACCCTCAGCCTATTTTTTTACTTTTTGAGAAAGGGTCTCGCTAAATTATGCAGACTGCCTCTGGTCTTGAACTTACCATCCTCCTGCCTCCGCCTCCAGAGCCACTGGGATTACAGGCATGCGCCACCATGCCCAGCTAGGCTAAGAATTTATGTAATCATCATTTTTTCACACTACTCAAAACTCTTGCTGCGGAAATCTAATCAGTATGATAATCAAATTAGGTAATATCTTATATTTGTTTATGCTACCACAATAGAATATCGAAGACTGAGTAATTTATGGTTGGTTGGTTGGTAGGTGCCGTCGAGTTGGTATCCAACTCATAGCCACCCTCATAGGGTTTAAAATGGCAGACTGTTTCGAGATTGCCTTGGGAGTGGGTTGCCAGGCCCTTCTCCCATTTTTGCGGTGCTGGGAATTGAACATAGGACTTCAGAGACTGCAGCGCAGCACTCTACCAACTGAGCTAAATCCCAGCCTGAGTAATTTATAGAACACACAAATTCATTTTTCACAGCACTGAGGGTGGGAATTTAAGACCAAGGCCCTTGGTTTGCTGTCTGGTGAGGCTCCCACCTCAGCTTTCAAGATGGCCCCTTGTTGCTCTGCTCCCTAGTGAGGGGAAATGATATGTCCTCACATGACCCAAAGAATGGAGAGGTCATAAAAGGGCAAAACTGCATTTGTCTTACCCATATATAATGGCATTAATCCATTCATGACAGCTGAGGCCTCACAAACTAAACACTACCCAAAAGCCCCACCTTTCAGAAACCACTGCATTGAGGATTTAAACTTTTAACACATGAATTTGGGGGCATGAATTTAGACTATAGGAAGTAGCATCATTAGCTGTTCCTGGGGTCTGTAGCCATAGCACCCTGATATCAATTCCCACCTGATAGTAGAAGCTAAGCAGAGTTGGCCTGGTTAGTTCTTGGATGGGAGACTGGGTGCTGCAAGATTGGGAGCAAGACCTGGCAGCCCACTCTTCATGCAATCAGCCATTGAAAACCCTATGGGATTACTGATGATTTGAACAAGACTGGACAGCATCTAACAGCAACAACAATAACAGCTCTTCCATATCTGTATATTTAATTTTGAGAATACTTACTAAATAGAAGTTTGCAGTAGTTCCTGTCCCGCTAATATTAAAAGCAATGAAATAGAATCTACCTGCTATTGATAGCAAAAGTTGGCATTACAAGACTTCTGTAGTTATCCAAGATATCATTCATCTGTACTGACAAAAGAATAGCATATTTATGTAGCTGCAAAATCAGAAAAACTGGCTACAGAATCTATGCTAAGCAGATGACATTGTAATCAGAAAAATAAAAACTCAACATAGAGAAAACTTAAAATAGTAAAGAATATATTTTTAAATGTCACTAAAAATAAATGAACAATTTAGCAAATAGTAGTTTAAAAACTGTACATTTCCATGGCTAAAAACAGTCAACCCTCAACATATAAAATACTAAAAATATAGTTTCAGATGGATGTTAGATCTAAACATAAAAGTTAATAAAATACTAAGTAAATGAATACACAATTCATACATTGGAAATAAATATTGTGACACATATCTTACTAAGCAGTTTTATGTAGAACATATAAACCTTGTCTGCAACTCAAAAGCAAAAGAAAACTAAAAATATTGAACAAAACCCTTGATGAATAACAAGTAAGCACATTAAAATACACCATAAAGCTTCAGAGATATAAAAATTAAAATAACAATACAACAGTACTGTACACCTGGCAGGACAACTGAAGAGAGAACAAAAAATGTTGGTGAGGGTGTACAACACGAAATGTAATAAAATGTTGATGGGAGTAAAAAGTTATAAAATTGATTTAGGAGAAAGGTTTCTCATAAAATAAATACTTATTATTTGACCCACTATTCAACTAATGTGAATTTGAAGAGAAATAAAAAGTATTTTCATAAAAAGTCTTATAAAAATATTCAGAAAACCTTTCTCCATACCAACAAATGATTGGGAAAAAATTCTATATGTCTATCAAGAGAAGAATGGGTAAATAGGTTATTTTAAATTAGAATAGTGGAATATAAGACAAGAATGGAAAAAGAACAAACCACTTATACACAAAATAGTTTGCATATATCTCACAAACATTAGGCTGAGTGAAAGTATTTGTATACAAACAAGTACATACTGCCTATTTTCACTGTAGGAAGTCATAAGGTGAAACTAATTAATGATGGAAAAATAATCACAGAAACAATTGCCTCACATTCAAGAAGTGGCAAATGGAAATTCCAACCAGTGTTGATTGAATTATTCTATATTGATGTATTCTATCTAGGAAATATTCTATATTTATGCAAAAGATCTACATCTTCATAGAGATTGGATTTACACAGTTATGACCATTTATATAATTGAAGAGTTAAGGTTTGTGCAGTTCACTACAAAGTTATACATGCAGGCCAAACACCTACAAAATGATAAGGTGGGGGCCAGGGAGTAGGTAATCTTATATGGGACACATCAATGTCAGGTGTTGATAATTTTGAACATAGCCAGTGGATATAAGTTAGTTCATTATAATATTTTGGGTTTTAAAAATATGTCTAAAATATTCAAATATAAAAAATTAAATTACATCTTAAATTAAATAGAACAGCTGCCATGCTGCACAACTGTAACTCCAGCTATTCAGGAGGATTAGACAGGAGCATCCCAAGTGTGACGCTAAATATAGCATGCACAACATAGTGATGCCTTATCTCAAAATAAAAAATAAAGTGGGGTTGGGGTGCATCTCAGCAGTAGAATGGACCTGGCATATGCAAGACCCTGAGTTCAACATCCAAGTACTACAAATATTTAATAATTAATAATTACAATCTAACTAGAAATATGTTTTAATAAGAATTTTTATAACATCACTGTATCATAAAACAAAAGCCAATATCAATAAAATTTATAAAAGACATGGTGTTGGGAAATTGTTGTTGTGACATCGAGTTGGTGTCTGACTCGTAATGATCTTATGTACAAGTGAAACACTATTGCCAATGCTCCTCTGCTCTTTGTAGGGTTTCCAATGGCTGATTATTTTTTGAAAGTGGGCTACAGAGTCCTTCTCCCAAGCCTACAGCACCTGGTGTTCCCAGGAAGTCTCCTATACCAAGTACTAACCAACCCCAACCCTGCTTAGCTTCCGAGATCTGACAGGATCAGATGCCACTGTAGTACTGTTGAAGGCATTGGTAAATTAAAGTATTATAAATATTTCATTCTGAAATTCTTGTTACATATAAATTTAACATATTATAAGAACTACCAAAACAAAATAGTAATTTATGTTGTACAATTAATTCCTTTAAGCAAGCATTTAATTCTTTTAAATATATATAATTTAAATTCAATAAAATTAATTTTCTTATAAAAGGGAAATATTCAAAATAAGATAATTATATAATTATGATAATATATGCAATGAAGTAATTAACATATTAATTAGAAAATAAGGGTTAGTGGAAGAACATATGGAAAATATAATTTAGAAAATTAATAAATACATGAATTTAACACAATTATCATCTTCTTATATACCTTTTATTATATAAACAAACTGAGTATCAAAGGTAAATCATGATAAGAAAATATTAGGGGTTGAACCGAGGGCCTCACTCATGCTTTGAAAGCCCTCTACCACTGAGCTCACCCTAATGAGTTGACCATTTGAAAGCTAGTAGCAGTTATTTCCAAGTTTTTGAGCATTCTAAATTGTTCTGTTCATATAGTGTGGTAGATGGTAGATTGTTTATATCACTGGCTCCCACATTTCACTCCACATAATATCCTTGTATTTATCATTTGTGATGATGTTCTTTAAGACCCCCATAAGTGAAATATACTTTCTTATTCTTAATTTTGAATTCAAAATTAATTCTGTTTAGCTAATAAGATTTAGCAAGTGTGATGAAAGTTTGTTGTTGTTAGGTGCATCAAGTGAGTCTGACCCATGGCGACCCTATATAAAACAGATGAAACATTCCCCTGCACTGTGCCATGCCTGGCACCATGTCAGGATTTCTGTGCTATTCATGGCTGATTGTTTCTGGAATGGGCTGTCAGGTCCTTCTCCCAAACCTACAGCACCCAGTATTTCCAGGCTGTCATTGGTCCAAGTACTAGCCAGGCCTGACACTGCTTAACTTCATGTGTTAATAAATATTAATTGCCCTATCACTAAGATTTTGTAGTCCTTTATCACATCTAGCTTTATTTTACTGGTAAGTGTCTTTTACATACAGCATAATATTAAGTTCCTTATTTTGTTTTAAAATCAAATTGCTTTGTGAATTTTGTAAATCACATATGAAAAATTAGACCCTCATTATTTTTATAGGAACACTTTTTTCAGACTTATAACCTTAAATATGAGCTATTAATATATTGGTCTGAAAGATGTCTACCTACTTGTTTGCCAACATATTTACTATTTTACTCACACACAGAAGAAACTAATACAAAAGTAAAAAGTCATAGTTTTTAATTTCCTGCTTTTAAACTATATATGTGGAGACTTAAATATTTGAAAAGGAAATAGAAATTATATTCTTCAGTTTCCATAAAAATTAAGTGTGTACCCATATACATTTAGTAAAATCTTTGGGTTCCTTTTATTTTATAATGCCATAAATAAATAGGAAATAATGTTTTATCCACCTCTAAAATGGGCAAGATTTAGTATGGTGAATGGCACTATAGACTGAGGAGATTTCTTAAGTGTCCTATATAATAGTTATAATAGCTCTAGCTTCATAATAATAATAATAATTAATGTTTTTCCTTTTATCATATTAACTAATAATTCATGGTAACTTTGTAGCTATAATTTGAAGGAGCTGGGGTTTAGCTCAATTAGTAGCACACCTGCTCTGCACTCTCTGAGGGCATGGGTTGGATCCCCACCACCACAAAAATAGGAGAAGGATGGTAGTTCACTCCTAATATACTACCCCAAAACAATCAGCCATTGAAAACCCTAGGAGGTCTCTGTGGGGTGGACTAGATTCAATGGCACCTAACAACAACAAACACCATAATTCTAAGAATGTCTATTCCCAATAGGCTATTACTAGAATTTTAATTTAGGATTATTTTGAATTAATTTATATGTTCTCATGATAATCATTTCTTCCATATAGTAGGGGATTATTAATCCAATCAAGTTCTAAAGATGAATGTTTCCTTAGCAATGCTGAATTTCTTATCTGTGTTTTCATTAAGATTTTTCCTCTATCTCATAAGAACATTGCCTTTGCTGTTGTTCTTAATATAATGTTCCGGATATTAGATTCCTGCAGCAAAATGTTATAGAATATTGTCAAACACAATAATGTATGAAGAATACTTGAACTGCATTATAAGATAAAGAAAGGCCAATATTTAGTTATAAATAGTCAACATTTTAAAATGTAACTCAAATATTAAATATTTTGTATATATTATTGTAAGTAAAAATACACACACACACATATAAAATCTTTAAGAAGCATAAAGAAAATAAAACATTTTTATTCATTGATTTTTTTGTGCGTGTGTGTGGTACTGGAGATTGAACCCAGGGCCCCATGCTTGCATGCTGTGCAAGTGTTGGACCACTGAGCTGCACCCTCAGCCCATTTTTTTACTTTTTGAGACAGGTTCTCGCTAAATTATGCATACTGATTCTGGTCTCGAACTTGGAATCCTCCTGCCTCCGCCTCCCAAACCGCTGGGATTACAGGAGTGCACTACCGCACTAGGCTTCATTAATTCTTTTTAATGAAGAAAATTCAGTACATTTCATTTCACACTTCTCTCTATTTCTTTGTAGCATAGGGATCTTTGCTTCAAATTTTCTTACTTAATTGGCAGTTTTAGTAGTTTTCATCTATGTAGTAAGTGGTTTGTCCTTTGTTGAAATGGATTCTGTGCAATAAAAGGAAAAAAAATCTTCTGTCTGGATTTCCAATGTGTGGTAAAATCAGAAAACGTGTCTCATAGATTAACAGGTTTTTAAATATTCTGTCTTGAATTATAACACCTCACACTTTTAAGTGTTTTAGAAGTTACCTACTACAGTAATTTTTTTGTCCTCTGAATGTTGTTAGGTGCCATCGAGTCGGGTCCTCCTTGTGGAGATCCCCATGGGGTTTTCAAGAGCTGATTGTTTCAGGGATGTTTCTGGAGAGGACTGCCACGTCCTTCTGCCATTTCTGTGGTGCTGGGGATCCAGCCTGGGTCCTCAGAGAGTTCAGAGCAGGCACTCTGCCAACTGAATTAAACCTCAACTTATCTTCTGAATAAGATGTATCAGAAGCGGATAGATTTCTGGTCTGTCTTTAATTTTCATCCTGTTTCTTTACTTTCTTCTTTGAAATAATCAAACATCACTATTCTAAGTACTCACAATCCTTCCAGTACAGAGTCACTCTTTCTGTTTAATTGAACAAAGATTATTATTTTATTCTTTTTTTATTGACTTGATCATGTTTTATGATAAATTCACTTTCAAATGAAAATTTAGCCCAATTATTTTTCCCTTCACAGGTCTTTATTGGGTTCTGCTAAATATTATACAACAGCTCTTACTGTGGCTCAGATTTTCTCTGTCAAAATCCAAGCATTTAAAGAGTTTGAAGAACATAGAATTTTTTTTTTTTTTCAGTACAGGGGTTGAACCTAGGGCCTCAAATATACTTTGCAAGTGTTCTAACATTGAGCTGTACCCTCAGTCCATGTTTTACTTTTTATTTTGAGGCAAGGTCTCACTAAATTGTACAGGGTACCTCTTGCCTTGAATTTGTGACCCTCATGCCTCCGCCTCCCCAGACATTGGGATTACAGCCATGCACCACAGCGCCAGTCTCTGAAGAATATTTTTAATACCAATATTGAGTCCATTACTTGATATTCAAATTATGAAATATACTGCTACATTATTTTGCAACTAAGAGACATTAGTTATTGTTTTCTCCTGACGACTAGATAAGGATTTCCATTTGAATGCCAGATTAGGCAGAGATTTACAAACAAAATGTAATTAGGGAAACTTCCATTTTAGACAATTAAGCTAGTCAGAGGAACAGGACTCTCCGTACAGGAAGAAATTAAAAGCATTTTCATGATTTGCTTGTTTAATAAGGTGGTATTGCTAACTTGAAGAAAATATTATAGAGATATTCATTTTTACAACTGGGATATGTCAAGAAGAACTCATTGTAAATTGAAAATATCCTATGTTATAACTGCTTTTAATACTTCTAACCTACTGAAACCCCATGTCTGTCAGCTCGTCATATTGTGATGGATTGCATGTTGCTGTCATGCTGAAAGCTATACTATCAGCATTTCAGATACTAGCAGGGCCACCCATAGTGAACAGGTTTCAGCTGAGCTTCCAGACTAAAACAGACAACGGAGAAGGATGTGGTAACCCACTCTAGAAGCAATGAGCCATTGAAAACTCTATGAATACCAGAGAAACACTGTCAAATATAGTGCCAGAAAATGAGTCCCCCAGGCTAGAAGACATTCAAGAAAATACTGAGGCAGAGTTGCCTCCTCAAAGTAGAGATGTCCTTAATGAAAGGAATGGAGTGAAGCCCATGCAATCTCCATATCCTGATGAGGCACCAATAAAAATGAGAAGAAACACAGTGACTACCACAATGGGCTCAAACATTTTTAAGAAGATCGTGTGCATGGCACAGTATTGGGTAATATTTTGATCTGTTCTACAAAGGACCAGCACGAAGTGGATCCATCTTGAGGGTACCTAACAACAACAAACAACACAATACACAGTGGAGTTCCTGTGGCTGACATAGCCTTGCAGCAGGTTGTTCCTACTGCTGAGCATTATAAGAGAACTCAATGGAATATGATTAGCCTGAGACAAGATAGAAATTCACAATTTGATGTATGGTTATTTACTTATTTACTTATTTATTTATGTACTTATTTTGGGGACAGGGTCTCGCTAAATTACCCAGACCGCCTCTGGTCTTGAACTTGTGATCTTCCTGACTCCACCTCCCAAATTGCTGGGATTACAGGTGTGCTCCATGGCGCCCAGCTGAAGTATACTTTTTATGGAATTCATACTACTCAAAATTGGAAGTTGAACCATGATAAGTCAGGGATGATCTGTATTATGGTTAAAATAATGACAGAGAAATATTTGTAGTAAAGCTTATAAAAAATAAAGTGCACTAATAAATTCACACTTGTTTTCTTAGAAATTGCCAAATGAAGTGTTGTGAATAAAAAATCAACTTTAACCTAATAAAGATATTATTTTAATTTTTAATACATAAAAGTAATAACAAATTTATGAAGTTGGAGAAAACTATCTGCCACATAGATAATGGTTTTTATAATATTTTTGGTTATCTTATATATGAAAGTAAATATTTACACAATAATCTCACTTTTTCCTAATTTTTTTCTTCTGAAAATATCATTTTAATGGAATCATTCCATAATACTAATGACTGAACATTTTTAAACTTAATATAGGGTACTTTAAATCATAAAATATAAACCAACTTGTATTTAGTTTGTGAATGATCGTTCTCTTAAATAATTTGAGATACATGGCTATCTTTCTTAATGTATTTAATTAGCTGGAGGTAATTTCAAAAATTGCCATACAGATTATCCCAGAAAACTGGAAAATCTGTATGGCAATTTTTTTTCTCTCACAGTATAAAGAGATTAAGAGACATAGTTGTGATAATAGAATTTTTAAGGTCAATATTACCAGTGACAACTATGAATAAGTGAATTCATAAGATATACTGTTTTTGTTTTTAGTAAAAATGAATGATACAATAAAACAATCTATTCTTGTTGAGGTTATTGGTATATTTTTACCCTTAATCCTAGTTTCTAATCCAATTACCCAACTCAGAAGTTGACAGATATGCATGCAACATAATTGAGGCAGCAGGGGCTCCCTCTTCTTAAGTGTCATTGATGGATAAATAAACCACAACACTTTTATTCAACTTCTCCACCTTAATGCCTACATATATGCAACCATCCTTTGCCATTGGTTTAGGCTCCTTACTTCACATTGTACTGAGAGTGGCTAAATATATCAATCAACTACTTTAATTGTAGAATAGATTCTAGTCACAATTCCATTCTATTGGAATTAAAGAATTCTGACTAAACTATAGTCATGTACCACATCATGACATTGTGGGCAACAATGAAGTTTAAATATATGGTGGTCCAATAAGATTATGTCACTTAGTGGTGTTGTAGCCACCTTAAGTTGTGGAAGTATATAATGATGAAACCACCTAAGAACACATCTCTTAGAACATGACCTGTCGTTAAGCAATACATGACTGTATTTTATTTCTACATAAAGAAAAATCTTCATATATTGTGATATTTCATCTTGAGATTTAGAAATATCATTTAATTTCTTTTCACAAGTTAGGTGCCATTGAGTGGGGCCCAACTCATGGTGACCTGTATACAACAGAACAAAATATTCCTGTTTCTGTGCAAGGCACATGATCTTATTTATGTTTAAGCCCATTGTTGCAGACACTGTGTCAATCCATCTAGTTGAGGGTTTTCCTTTTTTTCTTTGACGTATCACTCTTCCAAACACCACATCCTTCTCCAGGAATTGGTCCCTCCTGACTATATGTCCAAAATATGTAAGACACAATCTAGCAATCATTCCTTGCAAGGAGAACTCTGATTGCACTTTTTCTAGGACAGATCTGTTGGTTCTTTTGGCAGTCCATGGTATATTCAATAATCATCTTCAGCACCATAATTCAAAAGCATCAATTCTTCTCCTATCTCCCTTGTTCAATGTCCAGCTTTCACAACCATATGATGTGGCTGAAAATAACATGGCATGAGTCAGGCTCACCTTCATATTCTTCTCAATATGCTTACTTCTCAATATGCTTAAGATATCTTTTGCCACAACTTTCCTGAAAGCAATGTGCCTTTTGATTTCTTGACTGTTGCCTCCACTGATGTTGATTGTAGAAACAAATAAAGCAAAATCATGGACAACCCCAATGTTTTTTTCATTTATTGTGAAGTTACATATTGACCCAATTATAAGGATTTTTGTTTCATTGATGTTTAGTTGCAATCCATACTGAAAGCAATGTTCTTTGATCTTCATCAGTAAATGTTTTTAATCCTCTTCACTTTCAGCAAGCAGAGTTGTATCACCTGTGTAATACAGGTTGTGAATGAGTCTTCCTTCAATCCTGATGCCGCCTTCTTCCTCATAAAGTCCGGCTTCTTGGATTATTTGCTCAGCATATAAATTGAAGAGATATGGTGAAAGTATATAGCCCTGAGGCACACCTTTTTCAACTTTAAACCAGGCAGTGTTTCCTTGTTCTATTTCAACAACTGCCTCCTCCTTCATGTACAGATTTCTCATGAGTACAATTAGGTTCTCCAGTATTCCTGTTTTTCAAAGTGCTATCCATAATTTGTTATGATCCACACAGTCAAATGCCTTTGCGTAGTCAATAAAACATAGATAGACATCTTTCTGATATTCTCTCCTTTCGGCTAATACACACATGACATCAGCAATGATGTCCCTGGTTCCCCACCCTCTTCTGAATCTGACTTGATTTTCTGGCACTTCCCTGTCTATATATTGCTGTAGTCACTTTGAATGATCTTTAGTAAAATTTTGCTTTCATGTGATATTAATGATATTGTTCAATACTTTCCACATTCAGTTGGATTCCCTTTTGTGTGAATAGGCACAAATATCACTCTTTTCCAGTCAGTTAGCCAGGTAGCTGTTTTCCAAATCTGTTGACATAAACATGTTAGCACCTGTGGTGCTGCATCTATTTCTTGAAACATCTCTACTAGTGTTCCATCAGTTCCTGGAGCCTTTTGTTTCACCAATTCCTTCAAGGCAGCTTCTACGTAGTCCTTCAATATCATTGGTTCCTCTTCATATGCAACCTGTTGAAATGGTTAGTCATCTACAAATTCTTTTTTTGTATAATGACTCTGTGTATTCCTTCCATCTTTTTTTGTTGATATTTCATGCATCAGTTAATTTTTCCTGGTTAGTCTTCCATTATTTCCTTCGGGACTTGAATTTTTCTTCCATTCCTTAAGCCTAAGAAAAACAGAGCTTATTCTTCCCTTTTGGTTTTCTATCTCCAGCTCTTTGAACACGTTACTGTAATATTTATTTTTGTCTTCTAAATCTACCTTTTGAAATCTTCTGTTTAGTTCCTCAACTTCATCATGTCTTCCATTTACTTTACCTGTCAAAGTTCAAGGGCAGTTTCCAGAGTCTCTCTTGACATGTAATTTGTTCTTTACTTCTTTTCCTGTCTTTTTAAATAACCTTTTACTTTCTTCATGAATGATACCTTTGATGTCATGGTCTCCTATCATTTGTGTCTAATGCGTTAAACCTGTTCTTGAGGTGGTCTCTAAACTCAGGTGGGATACACTCAAGGTTGTACCTTGGCTCTTATCATATCATGTACTATGTTGGGAAAGACGAACTAAAGAAACAGGTTGCATTCATCCTCAAAAAAGACCTCTCAAGATCTGTTCTGAAATACAATGCTGTCAATGTTAGAATATTATCCATATGTTTACAAAGGAAGGTCAGTAAATATGACTATTATTCAAATGTATGCACACACCACTAAGGCCACAAATGAAGAAAGGGAAGATTTCTAGCAGCTTCTGCAATCTGAAATAGATCAAACATGCACATAGGACATACTGTTAGTTATTGGTGACTGGAAGGCAAAGGTTGGAAACAAAAAAGAAGCCTCAGTAGTAGGAAAATATGGCCTTGGTGACAGAAACAATGCTGGCAATTGCATGATAGAATTTTTCAGATCAATGACCTTTTCTTTGCAAATACATTTTTCACCAACATAAATGGTAATGATACACATGGATGTCACCAGATGGAACATAGGAACCAAATTGACTACATTTGTGGAAAGAGACAATGGAAAAGCTTTGTATCAAACGTCAGAACAAGATTAGGTCCATATTGTGGATCAGAACATCAACTTCTCATGTTGTTGTTGTTGTTAGGTGCCGTCAAGTCGGTATCCAACTCATAGCGACCCTCTGTACAACAGGGGAAACACTATTGTTAGTGCTTCTCTGCTGTGCATAGGGTTTTCAATGGCAGATTGATTTTTGGGAGGGGGTTGCCAGGTCCTTCTCCCAAGCCTACAGCTTCTGGTGTTCCCAGGTGGTCTCCCATCCAGGTACTAACCAGGCCTGACCCTGCTTAGCTTCTGAGATCTGACAGGATTGGATGCCACAGGGCTATGGCTGCAGGCTCAACTTCTCATATGCAAGTTCAAACTGAACCTGAAGAAAATTAGAGCAAGTGTATGAGAGCCAATTTATGACCATGAGTATGTTCCATTTTCCTGAGTAGAATCTTGAAATTAGTGTTTAGGTTAATCTTAAAACTTAGCTTACATATGGGAGCAATTGATAGGTGCCATTGTGGTATGCCATTCACATCATATGTAATAAATCATTCAAGGGAAAGAGAATCCAATTATTAACTTAATTTAATCTATTTTATCTCCTGCTGGTCTATCCTTGTCTGAGTTACTCTTTCCTTCAGTGTATCTTAAATTACAGGATGACAGGTCTGACAGACAAACCTCCTGCAAAGCAAATGGACACTTTTCCTCCCACACCTACCTGCTGCCCCATGCAGAAAACTTTGGCATTGATAAGACTGTGCAATGTGAAAGCCCCTTCAACTCCTGCTATTTTCATTTCTCCCTCTCTATAACCTCAAGACCATGATTGTCTCTGCCATGGCAGTCCTTAGACTTCTCATCCAGGTGTCACTGCACTGAAATTAAAATTCTGTCCCCTGTTTTCCCATCAACTTTTCAGCTGTTTTTTTTTTGTTGTTGTTGTTGTTTTGTTTTTTTGGGGGGATAGGTTGTTAGGAGCCCTGGAATCAGGCCCTAGGACTCTAGTCATGACTAATTTCAATATGTACTGAATCACTGCTTCAAATGTATACTATGAAGTATAAGTACCATAGCAATTAGATTCTAATCATCAGTTTTAAAATGAGCAAATTAGCAATGGAAAATTGTATGTTTTAGTATTACTATTAAATATGAACAATATTTGCCTACAAATTTTATTCTCATATTGAAAATCCTATCAGCCACTATATCATACTTCTTTATAATAAAAAGGTGTACCTACCTTATAATTTATGTTGTCTAATTTTCAGTGAAATAAGATTCTTCATAACAGTCTTAAGTTTATAATATAAATTATTGTTGTAGTTTTTGCTAGGCACCATTGAATAAAGTCCAACTCATAGCCACCTATGTACAACAGAAGGAAACACTCTGTGACACTGTGCCATGCCCAGCACTATATCAGTGCTTCTCTGCTATTCATGGGGTTTTTCAATGGCTGATTGCTTCAGGATTATCTTTGGAGAGTGGATTGCCAAAAGCTTCTCTTATTTTGCGCTTCTGGGAATTGAACCCAGGGCCTCAGAGTGGCAGAGCAAGTACTTTACCAACTGAGCTAAACCCCAGCCCAATGTAAATTGTTTTTGTTGTTAGGTACTGTCGAGTCAGGATCAACTCATAGTGACCCTATGTATAACAGAATGAGACACTCTTTAACACTGTGCCATGCCTGTCACTATTGTCAGTGCTTCTCTGACATTCATAGGGTTTTCAATGGTGGATTGTTTCTGGAGTGGATTGCTCCGTTCTTCTCCCTAGCCCGCAGCACCCAGTATTCCCAGGTGGTCTCCCTTCCAAGGTCTAACCCTGCTTAGCTTCTGAGATCAGGTGGGATGAGATGTTAGGGTGCTGTGATTTCAGACATAAATTATTAGCATGTAATCATTAAAATTGCATGTATAGTCCATATTGGATAAATTATTGTTGTTGCTGCAGTTGCTAGGTGCCGTTGAGTCTGTGTCTGACTCATAGTGACCCTACATGCAACAAATGAAACTCTATTGTCAATGCTTCTCTGCTATTCATAGGGTTTTCAATGATTGATTGGTTTTAGGAGTAGGTTGCCAGGTCCTTCTCCCAAGCTTACAGCACCTAGTGTTCCCAGGAGGTCTCCTGTCCAAGTACTAACCAAGGCCAAACCTGCTTAACTTCATAGGCCTGATGGGAACAGATGCCACAGTCGTTTGGCTGCAGGCAGATAAATTATTATTAACCACAAAATGTAAAATTTTATTGTAAATGCCTCCCTTAATAAGAATGAATGAGGAAACACATACAGTGCTTCATTCAGAGGAGGTAGCAGTATTTCCCACTGCCTCTTTTAATGACCTGCAGTTTTTGTACCTACGAGAGATGTGGTATGGTAAGATTCTAAGTGGGTAAGGAGTATGAGTTTCTTTTCTAATGTGGAAAAGAAAATGAAATTGAGAAATCAGACCAATTTTAGGAAAAAGTACTTCAGGGGAGAGTCACCACCAAGAAATTATTTTCCTTGCAATAATTCCTTAATGAGTTTACCTTAAATTATCTTCATGTATCCTTGAGGGTAACCCAGTGTGAAGATTACCATTATAATATCCTCAATTAATCAGATGAGGAAACAGAGGAAAGAGTTAGGAAAAATTCCAAGGATATAATACACTTGAGCACTAGAGTTAACACATGAATTAAGGTTGACCTGCATACCTATCCCCAAGTAAAGCTCAAACACACATCTTTATTTTACAAAACTAATAATGCTTATTATTAACACAGACTCATTTTTAAAATAGTTACAGGATCTTTAGTAGCATGGCAAGAATTTTATAACATTTCATATCTTGATTGTAGAAGAGTGAAATAAATAGAGCCTAATTTCAGAGATTAGAGGGGTGTGTTAATCAGGATGAGTGCATTATTTTCCTTCAGGGCACAATTAATTTGTCATTAATAACAACAACAGTGATAGCAAAAACATAGTCACGGACATGAACACACTTCAATTGCAGTACTCCTTTATTTAAAATGCAGTACAAGAGAGGAAGTTGCTTATGTTTATGCACATTATGCATGAACCCCAGCCCCACAAAAAGGAAATGAATATGAAAAACTGATCTTCTGTTTCTTTGATATAAGGGGCTTTGTGCACTCAGAATTTATTCCTGCTCATCAGATCAATCCAAGTTCCTAGTATCTGGAAGTTCTGTGAACACTACCTCAGGACTTGAGGAAGAAATATTCCCATTTGTGGCAAAGAAGTGACTGATTCTTCCACCATGACAGTGCACTTGCCCACACAGTGTTGAGTGTTCAGAAATTTTGACCCTTGTGCCCCACTCTTTTTATTCACCCATTCTCACCTCCTGTGACTTTGTTTTTATTTCCCTGGATTAAAAACTTCCCCAAAGGGAAATGGTTTGTCAATGACCTGCAATGAAATAAAAGGAGGTGAAATGAAAAAAAAAATGGCAGAAGCACTAAAAGCATCAAAATGAATGAGTTCAAAATGTGTTTTGAACATTGGGGAAAAAAAATATCTCAACAGTGTATTGCATCAAACAGAGTTCTTTGAAGGTGACCGAAATTTGAACATGTAAAAACAAACACATGGTATTTTATAGATAAATCCTTTTTGAGAGTCAATCCTCAAATGTATGTTTGATTACATTTGATCAAACGTAAGGTGAATATGTAGGTTTAATAATATATACTACAGTAAAAGATGTATTGGTATTAATTACCCTCAAAATCTCTGCCTGACTTTGAACATGTTTATCCCACTGGAAGAGAAAGGGACTAGGGAACCATGAGCACATGCAGGGGGAAGAGCCTAGGAGGAAGAAAATAATAGCTGAGCTGGTTTTCATTTATGGAGGACAAGTTTTATTTTTATTGACCATTAGTTGTTGCTGGACAGAATGCACGTACCAAGAGTACCCCTAGGAAATTGGATATGCAAATGCCTGCCAGAGCCAACTCAGGGCCAGTCTGAGACCAAATACAGCCAGCCAAGACCTGAAGGACAGCAAGGTTTGCAGGGCCCTCTCAGGGTTGTCATTGGGCAAACTTTCCGTACCATTCTATCAGGGACTCCTAACATGATCCCCTGGGCAGTCGCCATGTGCTGGCCAGCTGGTCAGGCCCTGCTCTGCTGCATCCACAGGCTTTTTTCCCTGTCTTATGTTTTGAATAAAATTCTCACATTCATTGACCTTGTTGTGGTCCCTGGATTCATCTCTTGGTACATGAGGCCAAGGACCTGGCAATGAAGATACTGCTCACTGGTGCTGTCAGGACACTCTCTGGTGCCCTCGGTATTCCCAATGTGGCATCACCACTGTTCCTGCACTTTCTGAAGCAGTTTTGGAAGTCCTTTTAGATGAATGTCTTTAGTTTCGTCCTTCATCATGACAACATTTGGTGTCATATGTGGCTTTTGATATGGCAATTTCTGCCCATTGAAAACATTAGGATGAGCCAGGCGTGGTGGTGCACGCCTGTAATCCCAGCAACTCAGGAGGTGGAGGCAAGAGGATTGCAAGTTCGAGACCAGAGGCAGTCTGAGTAATTTAGTGAGACCCTGTCGCAAAAAGCAAAAAAATGGGCTGAGGGTGCAGCTCAGTGGTACAAAACTTGCAAAGTATACAAGCACAAATCCCTGGATTCAAACCCCAGTACAGAAAAAAAAAAAAAGAAAGAAAGAAAGAAAGAGAGAGAGAGAAAGAAAGAAAGAAAGAAAGAAAGAAAGAAAGAAAGAAAGAAGGAAAAAAAGAAATCATTAGGATGTGTCCTCATCCACTTTATCCACCGAATCTGGTACCATGTGACTTCTGTCTCTACCCAAAGTCAATATGACCATGAAAGGTAAATGTTTAAAATCCATTCAGGAGATTTAAGTAACCAGGACAGTACAACTAAAGACATTCATAAAAGAAGACTTCTAGAACTGCTTCATAAAGTGGCAAGAATGATTTAAGGGTGTTCAAAGCCAGGGGTGTGTTTTGATAGGGATTAATGACAACGTGTCTTTTCCTGTATTTTTCTTATTTAAACATTCATTATTTCTTTTGATCACACCTCATACTTGTATGAGTATATGTATGTGTTCCAGTTTCTAAGGAGAAAAGAGAATAGAATGGGAAACTATCTTTAACATTTCACTTTAATCCCTTTGAGCTCAATATTTTAACATCATAAAAAAAATCCTATCCACACGTCCCATTTTGACTTCTTGTCTGGGTGACCATGGTGTTTCCTGAATCCAGATAGTGTATACACACTGCAAAGTGCACCCCCTTGTAGCATTGTGGTCATTGAGCACTCCCTGGGAGACCATTAATGTAAAGACTAAGGTAATTAAAGCTGTGGTGCTATGTTCAAGGTTAAATTCTCCCAAGCCAAGAGAATTATTAATGAGCAGTTGGGCAAGTGAAAGCACCACATCTAGATAAGAGACAGAAACACAGGATGATGTCATCATTACATGCAGGGTTTTTATCACATGGGTGATAAATGTAAGGCTTTAGGTGCTTGGAGTAAAAGAGAAAGTGATATAAACTGCAAAAATCAGCAAACATGGGTAGGGATAGAAATGAATGAAGACAAATAACCATAATTCACATGTTCATTAAACGCAAACTTATGGGAAACTACTGTGTATGAAGCATCATTCAGGGAGTAGAGCTGCAAAGTCAGTCAACCCAATGGCCTTTCTGTTGAAGACAGTGTAAGTCATAAGTAATACAGAGGCAACTGTAGCACCCTGAAAAATGTTCGCCATAGTTTACGATCTTGGATATGCAACCTGTGAGAGAATGGGTTTGTTTCTGGTGATGTTCCATGCATATTAGAATGAATTATGTTAGATATAAGATGAACAATCAGTCTTTCTGTACAAAATTTGTATCCAAGAGATCACAAATGTGAACCATCATGACATGGAGGACAAATCACAATTAGTTTAATATAGTTGGAGTAAAAATTAGTTGTATTGAAATAGTGTGTTAGTAAAATTAGCTAATTAAATTTTATTAGTTTACTTTTCTTTTATTGAGGAGCAGCCATGCATTTTCATAGGTATGAGTCACTTTTTAAAATACGTATCTCCATTTTAACTAATGTGATGTGGTATACCTCTCCAATCAGTGCCCATCTCACAGTACTGGCATATATGCAACACTTAAAAGGTAGACTCCACAATGGAAGATTTCTTATTTGTTTATAAACTCTTTATTCTAAATACATCAGTGTGTGTGAGAAGTAGTGTAGTGATTACCTGGACTTATTTCAGGTAGGATAGTGTTATTTTAGCTGCCTCTTGTTTATCTGATATTTCTCCTTTTACTTAGTTAAAACAAAAGACAAAAGAGGAAAAACAGAAAACCTTGAGTTTACAATTGCAAATGCTATTTTCCATGCTCATTCTTTTGGATTAGAATAAAAATAAAGATTGGGAAAGATCATGAGGAAATTCCTGGTTTTGGCTGGACAGAAAGGGCACAGATCAAAACTGCCAACTGAACACTTATTTCTTTCCAAATTTCCTTGAGATGATGATATATATATCCACAGGCAACATCTTCATAATAGCCAAGAGTTTAATAAAGGATATAAGGTATGGAAAAGTCCACAGGGGCCTATGAATGAATCTATAATCCAGACCAGAAGTGAGGAATGTATATACTCCTTAGTACATATATTTAATATATGTATATAGTACACATAGTACACATATATGTGTACACATACATGTTACATGTCTGGGGGTTAGCTGAGATGGTAGAGTGTTGCCCCACATTTTCTGAGGACTTGAGTTCAATCCCCAGCACCTCAAACATGAGAGAAGGATGTGGCAGCCCACTTTTGAAACAATCCTGAAACAGTTGTTGAAAATTCTATGAGGGTTGCTAAGAGTGGGACACCACTAACAACAACAACATATGCTATATATATATATATATATATATATATATATATATATATGTATATATCTCATATATATATTACATATAAGTATATATTATATATATACACACACATATACGTGTGTATATATATTACATATAGGTATATATTATATATATATATATATATATATACATATATACACACATATACACACATGTGCACCCACGAGCGTGGGGTGTGTGTATGTGTGTGTGTGTGTGTGTGTGTGTGTGTGTATAGAAGGAGGGTCTAGAACAGTTTCAAGGAAGGATGCAGAACATGTGGAAGAAGTCGGAAACTTCCTGTTTGAATCTGTAAAGAATTTAAGTTTGAAGTATGTGTAGAGTCAGATGTTAAAATAAGAACATTAACAACTGTCATCATGGAAATATATTGGAAGAATGTCCATGGAATATCTGGGATGATGAGGTTCTCCGTTTTTACCCCTCACTGTCATCCCTTCTCTGTAAAAGGTATATTTAGCAATGCTTATGATTTCTCTCAAAACGAACAGAAAACCTGGCTGCTAAAGAATTTATTGATCTCTGTGCAGAGGATAGGGCTTTTAACATCAATATTGTCATCCTGAGATTTAAATTTTGTACATGGTGCTAAGCAGGAGCAATCTTACCACTTTACACATCTTACCAAAAGGTGATTTAGTGTTCATCCATTTTGTGTTACTACAACAAAACACCTTTGGTGGGATACTTTCTAAGGGAAAGAGTTTCATATAACTTACAATTTTGGAGGTCCAAGAGCTGGCCTGTGGTGAGGCCTTTGAGCTACATCACA
This sequence comes from Pedetes capensis, assembly GCA_007922755.1. Taxonomy (NCBI): domain Eukaryota; kingdom Metazoa; phylum Chordata; class Mammalia; order Rodentia; family Pedetidae; genus Pedetes; species Pedetes capensis. The sequence goes on along the minus strand of VMDO01015310.1, from coordinate 19,205 downwards.
GCATGGAGGATGGTGTTAAAGCAGAGCACATACCACAAGGAGAGATCACGTGGTGTGGCAATAAACAAAAGACAGTCAGGAGCTGGGTGTGGTGGCTCATGCCTGCAACCCCAGTGACTTGAGAGGTGGAAGGGCAAAGATCTCAGGATGGAGGCCAGGGGCGGCCTGTATGAGTTAGTGAGACATAGTCTCAAAATAAACATAAAAAATGGGCTCAGGGTGCAGCTTAGTGGCATGCTCTTTGTAAGAGCACTTACAAAGCATGCATGAGGCTCTTGGTTCAGCCTTCAGTATAGGAATTAAAAAAAGATTTTCAGACATCAGGTTCATACTTTTTATAAAAACTCATGCTCTCTGGGACCAACTAGAATCCCAGCAGGACCATATCAATCCATCCAAGCGAAGAGTGCCAGTGACCCAATCACCTTCAACTAGGACCGATCTCTTACAGTCTCTGCCACGTCAACATTGCCATGCTGGGGCCCACACATCCAGCACATGAACTTTTGACGGAAAAACAGACCACATCTAAGCCATAGCAGATTTCTAAATCTCATATCCTATAAAAGCATCCTATTTCTTGCTTGGTTTTGACTGTTCCACAGGAAATAACCCTACCCATCTGAAGAGGAAATTAATGCCATTTACCATTTGAATGGAAAATTCAAGGCTCATTAGGCATTTGAGTTAAACTGTCACCCCAAGAAATGATTAAGATGACAGAGAAGACCTATTTGGGGAAAAAAAATTTAAAAGAAATTATAATTGATGCTTCTGGCAAGATTAAAAGAGACATTTCCTCCCCCTCAAAAAGGATAGATCACTACAATATTACAACAAAAGAGCAAGAAAGTTTTGAAAATAAAAATCTAATTTCCAAAGAAAGAAGACATGCAATATCTTTTTTATATTTATATTTATTTTCAAACTTAGCATATATTTAAAAATATACATATTATAATTATATTGATAATATATACTAAATGGAAGCATATAAACAGAATAAAGTATGCATTAATATTTATGTGATAGTTGAATAGGGAATTTCTAAGCCCAATGTTAGCAGAAGGAACTACTCAGTAATTAAATTATAAAACTTCAATTAAAATGTTTGAAAATTTCCTTAACATAACAAGAAGCCAACAATAAAGTTAGAAATACATTAGCAATATTTGTAACAAAATATAGACATTTATAACAAATAAATGTTTAATATAATGACATTAAACATTGTTGCAGCTTATCAATAAGACTGACATTACAATTGTTTGATGTTGTTAGGTGCTGTAGAGTTGGTTCCAATTCATGGTGACCCTCATAGGATTTTCAATGGCTGATTGTTTTGAGATTGTTTCAGGAGTGGGCTGCTGGGTCCTTCTCCCATTTTTGTGGTGCTGGAAATTGAATTTGGGACCTCAGAGACTGCAGTACAGCACTCTACCAACTGAGCTAAATCCCAGCCCACCCTAAGCTCTAGTGACCACTGTTCTACTTCCTACATCCAGGTTCCCCCATGTTGCCTCTAACGACATCATCTCATTCTTCTATTGTTGAATATTATTCCATTCTGTATGTATACCCCATTTTCCTTATCGATTCAACCATTGAGGATGTTTAGGTAGATTAAATACCTCAACTATTTTGAGTAGTTTTGCAATAAACACAGGAACACAAATATTTCTTGAATATACTGATTTAATTTCCTCACGATATATACCAATTACTAGAACTGCTAATTCAGCAGAGTGAACAGACAACTTAAAGATTGGGAAATAATATTGGCAAAACATGCATCTGAATATAGATTGATATCCAGTGTACATAACACACTTGAGCCAATAGCAAAACACCCCTAATAATCCAATTAAAAAATGTACAAAAATACTAATTGACTTTCTCAAGAGAACACATACAAATGGGCAAGACATATATGAAAAGATGCTCAGTGCCACAAATTATCAAGGAAATGAAAATGAAGGCCACAATGAGACACTAATGTATCTCAGTTAAGATGGCTATTATCAAAAATGAAAAAACTTTCTAATGTCATGGATGAAGAGACCTCTTATACACTGTTGGTTGGAACGTAAATTAATACAATCATGGAAAATAGAAGGAAAGTTCCTCAAAAAAATAACTTCTCATATTGAACTAGATTTTTTTCTAGGGGCTTCACTGAACTCCAATTATTCATTGATGTGGTTTTGGATAAATAATTGCAAAGTTCATTTGGGCCTGATAAGTTACAGTCATATCCTTCTTGTGATTTGTTCGAAGAAGAGTATATAATCAGCTTCCAGACAGAATCATTAATCAACCATTGTCTATTTTCTGGGTTTATTCACTTTCTTCTGGAAGTCATTTCTTGTCTCTCAAAATTGCCTGCAGTCACATTTTACGTATATAAATATTTGTTGTTGTTTATTGTTAGGTGCCATAGAGTCAATATCTTACTCATAGCAACCCTGTGTACAACAGGTGAAACACTATTGTCAGTGCTTCTCTGTTGTTCATAGGATTTTCAACGGCAGACTGATTTTTGGGACTGGGTAGCTGGGACAATCTCCCAAGCCTACAGCACCTGGTGTTCCCAGGCAGTCTCCCACCCAAGTACTAACCAGGCCAGACCCTGCTTAGCTTCTGATATCTGACAGGATCAGATGCCACAGGGCTATGGCTGGAGGCATATAAGTATTTATATACATAAAATACATAAATATTTGTATATTAGTTATTTATATATTCATATGCATTGAATTTTTAAATGCACATTTATGTACATTTATTTACATATACATAATATTTGTATCCATTTTACAAACAATATACACATAGGTCATACTCCCCAGTACTGACAAAAGTGAAAAGAATTTGCATTTGCATTTTAACAAATCATTCATTTCCTCAACATTTTGGTAGCTAGTGTCGGCAACAAGGCCTCCATGCTAGAGGGACACTATCGCCTTCATCACTGACAGATATTTGACTGTTGGTAAATGATGAAGAAAATTGCCCCAGAATTCCTAGGAATAGTTTTCACAGGGATTCTTATGTCCCCTATAGTGGTTTTGTCAGCTGCCCCTCCTCCTAGCCCCACAACTTTTAACAGTAAGCTCATGATGAGCTTTTTATTGTCTTTTTTTTTCTGGTGAATTCAATTTCAGTCTGTGTGCCTAATACTTCATTTGATATGAAGGCCTTATTTAAAATTTTCTTGGAAGCACCTTTAAGATAAATTCTTAAACTGAAGGTATAGAATTAACATGCAATATCTTTATGTCTCTAACTCTAACTCTCTATTTTATTTCTCCTGCCCTTTGGTTTACATTAAGGTAATTTTTTTATTTGTGGTCACTTGGAAATTGTTATTTTGGCCAATCCTTGTTTGACAGAAAATGTGTAAGAGGTAACTCCTAAACTCATTTGAAACTGATAAAAAGAAAAAGAAGTAAAAGAGGAGAAGCAATAGATGTGAGATGTGATATCAAAGAGAATTCTGGAACAATGATTGAAATTAAATAATATGATGCTTTTCTTTAAATCACTTGAATAGATAAATCATTCTGTTTTCTTTTTTGTCTCTTTATATGCTTTTCTTTTTCCTTTTTCTTTCTTATGTACTTAATTTTTAGACAAATTTCTGTCAAATAAAAGTGAAAGTATCAAGTAACAGAATTCCCCCATAGCCCTTCCAGACTTACTCGAAAAATTTTTACACTACACTATGAATGCTGTTTATTTTCCAGGAAGAATATTTCTTTATTTCTTTCAAACTACATTACCGTTTCTTTTGAAGATATTCATAACATTCTAAAATATGTAGGGTTAGGGTAGCATATTGTACCATACTTATCTCAAACTATTTACTGTCATCACAAGGTTATGTGCATGAAATCACATGGACTACCATGTGAATCTCTGTCTAGTATACTACAAGGGACATATTATAGGTATAAGTTTAATGACCAACATAAAGACAGCTTACACATCTTCCATGACCTACAAATTTTACTGAGTAGCAATATGCTGCAACCTCACCTAGAGAATTATAAACCTGGAGCTCCAGCTGCAAAATCAGTTAGACTGCAGTACTTATATAACAGTGCGGGCAGAGAGAATTATAAACCTGGCCTGGGGATTATTGGCAGTGTATGACAATGAGATGGGAGAAGACATGGCAATCCACTCCCAAGGCAATCTCTAAACAATCAGCCATTGAAAACCCTATGTGGGTCTCTATGAGTTGGACACGACTTGATAGCACCTAACAACATCAACAATGACAATGAAACATAAAGTCCATGGTTGGTCTATAGAACAGGCCATGTCAGTGCAGAAACAACTTTCAAGAACATTAAAACAGAGCTAATCTTTATAAATGTCTGCAGCCATTGCACCCTTGCCACTGATCCTGCCTGATCTTGGAAACTAAGCAGAGTCGGCCTGGTTCCTCCTTGGATGGTAGAATACCTGGTGCTGTATGCTTGGGAGAAGGACCTGGCAACTCACTCTGGAAACATTCTGCCATTGAAAACTCTATAAATAGCAGAAAAACACTGATGATAGTGCCGGGCATGGCATAGTGCCAGGCATTGCACAGTGTTGGGGAGTGTTTCGTTCTGTTGTACATAGGGTCACTATGGGTCTGACCAGACTCAATGGCACCTAACAACAGCAACAATCTTTATAAGAACAACTTTAACTCCTTTTATGAAATACTTGGTAAATGACTCAGAGTGAATATAGGTATAAGAAAGGGGAAGAGTATATGCTTCCAAATCTAACAATGGTTTCTGGATGGAAACTCTTCTGGTAAGATGGCCATCTGACCTTGAATCCATATTTCTCAGACCTGCCAGAGTGAATGGTCCTAGCATCAGATGGTATGTAAGACTTCTCTTCAGCTTAAAATGGACCAAAGAAGATATTTATTCCTGAGGAAATTGATCAACTGGGATGACCCAAGACCTTTGATTGAAACACCTTGATAATTTCATTTTATATATTGAATCATATAATTGCATAAATTAAAAGGGAATATTAAGTTTTAAGAATATAAATTTAAAATAAAACAGTTTTGGGTTTTGTGAGCAATATTCTACCAGCTGCACACTGCCTGATATTTTAACTATTTCTCAAAAAATTTACAGTTCTTCAATACCTATAAAGGGCTAAACTGAAATTTGATCCATATTTTGTAAAATAGGGAATCATTCCCTTAACACATTTTAAAAATTGTATCATTACTATCCAAAGAAACAAGACCATTTATGCACTCCTGACAAGCTTTTAAAGCAACACAGCTTTTTGGGAAAAAGTATGGAAATTTCTTATAAAACTAAAAATGTATTTACCATAAAACCCAGCAATTGCTTGCTGGATATTTATCAAAGAAAAATAAAAATTAATGTTTACACATGACTTCTAAATGAAAGTTCATTCTAGATTTATTTCATAATAGCCAAAAACTGCTAAAAAATTTAAATCCTTCAACAGTTGAATGGTTAAACAAATTATAAACTATGGTACATCCATACTATGAAATAATATTCATCAATAAAATGTTAATGCAAACATCTTGAATAGAGTTCAATGGAATAATGCTGAGTGGAAAAAGCCAATTTCCAGCTATAAAACTCTTAAACTGATGAAGTTATAGAGATAAAGAAACAATTGATAGATATCTGGGATGAGTGGGAATGAGCAGTTGATTTTAGCTATAAAGGAAGCTTTTAAATAATTCTTGTTTTGAGACTGTTCTCTGTTTTGTCTACATAAAAAGTTACATAAATTATTCATACATGTTGACACACAAACACAAATGCTTGTGGAACTTGTACAATCTGAAAAATTGACAGAGCATATCCCTGACAATTTTCAGTTCATAATATTTTCTGCAAATTCTTACCATTGGGCAAAATGGGTAAAGGTTCGTGCGACTTATAGAAAGCAAATAAATAAATAAATAGAGTTCTTTGATGGTTTGTTTATGAAAAAATGTTACACAGTTCAGGGGCCAATTAGTGTTTTAGCTTATTGCCATTACAGAAACCACAATAATAACATATAATATAATGTAAAATTTATAAAATAATAGATCACTCATTAGCCAGGTTATTAAGTTTCTAATCCATTAAATCTTTGATATATTAGATCATAGTTCCACATTTATTTTCTCTACCTCCCCCACCTCCAGGAACTTCGACGATGTGACTTATTTGCCCAAAAGGGTGCAGAGGAGAAATATGAGTAGAAGCTTCAAGTGTCCCTATGTGATTTGGCTTGCTCTGGTCCTACATTTGCCTTTGCTGTCAGAATAGCATGTCCCCTAAAAAATCATTGATCTCAACAGAATGAGAAATTCAAGGAGCAGACCTAAATCCAAATGAAAGTAAATAACTAAGAGCCGCCTTAGACCAGTAAACTGTAGGCAAACCACAAACCCAAAGTAAGAAATTAAAGCTTCGTTTACCAGCCACTGTCTTTAGAGTGGTTTGTCATACACTCTTATCATAGCCATAGTTGACAACTACCAATCAATGAAAATATATTCCACAATAGTCTTCTTGAGATTCACATTTAGGTAAAATGAGATATGACCTAGAAGCATGTATCACAATGCATAATCATCCAAACCCTTGCCTTCTCATGGTTATATCTGACATAGTTTAATTTAAATACAAACCTTTTTATCCTTTGTTTACTTCTTATGTCACTTAATGTTTTGTTTTTCCGCATTCTTAAATTCATAGGGTTTTAAAAAATCATTATGCAAGTATGACCACACTCTGAAAGTAAATTTCATTGCAAGGGAAGAATGGTGAATAAACAACCATTCCACCCAAAAGTTTAATCCTGACTTGCCTACAAGTGTACAAAGGCTTGTCTACAAGCCTTCAAAAGAAGAGCTTTGTCACTTTCATTTTATTACCCTTTCACTAGTTACATAAGCATTTAATAAGATATATGTATCCCATATATAATATATATTTATATATATGTATATAATATATAAATATATATAATATATATAATATAATATAATATATAATATATAAATATATCTCATATATAATATATATATATATATAATATATATACAAATATGAGATATATATTTTATATATGTGTGTATATATATATATATATATATATATATATATATATATATATGTATGTATCCTGACTCCTGAACTCCTGAAGCAATCCTCAAAATAATAAACTATT
>VMDO01015310.1:0-11878 GCA_007922755.1 Pedetes capensis | reverse complement strand
ATGTTATAGAAGAGCAGTCTGCATTTTCTGGAAAAACTTCCTTGAAACTCTTTATTGTGTTACCTTGTATATTCACCTCCATGGGGGTTTCTGTCAATTTGTAATTGAAAGAAGTATTTCTTCTAATAAATTGGCATGCTTTTATCCATGAACAAGAGAAACAAAAAATAATATTTCCCTGTTTGGTCTTGCCTTGTAAAAATAAAAATCCGATTTAAATTTCAGTGATTATAATTACATAGGCTGGGGTTTAGCTCAGTTGGTACAGTGCTGTGCTGCACTCTCTGAGGATCTGGGTTAAATTCTCAGCACCAATTAAATAGGAGAAGGACCTGGCAATTCACTCTTAAAACAATCCTGAAATAATCAGCCATTTAAAATCCTATCAACAGCAGAGAAGTACTGACACAGTACAGGGCATGGTATAGTATTTGGGAATGTTCTCTTCTGTTGTATATAGGGTCACTATGAGAAAGATCTGACTTAACAAGTACCTAACAACCCAATATAATTACATAATGCTACTGAACATATATGGGCTAGAATTTAGCTCAGTGAGTAGGGTGTTTCTGTGCACTTTCTGAGGACTTGGGTTTGATCCTGAACACCACAAAGATGGGAGAAGGATGTGGCAGTACACTCTGGAAATAATCAGCCATTGAAAACCCTCTGAGGGTCTCTATGAGTTGGACACAACTCTACGGCACCCAACAACAAAATAAATGTATAGGAAGCATAATCTCTATTACATTATTTCTTTATACTATATACAACACATCTTTTCTACCCAATTTAAATACTTATAAATAAATCAAAAGCTTGAATTATTGAACTTCCTGAAATACATAATATTCCATCAAAGTACTATTGTTTTTTCTCATTCTAAGAACTACCTCTGAAGATGTGAAAATATTTCACATAATGTGCCAATTTAGAAGTTTACAGAAATGAGTATAACGATATCATGGAGCTTACTTTCTTTAGAGTAAATAAAAAATAATAGCTGGTTTACATAAAAGTGATCCTGCAATTTCTAAAAAGAGTTAAATGCTGTTAAGATAACTTGCTAGTCATGTGAGATTGAGCCTTACTTGAGGCTGACTTGGACAGGACATAGCATGTAAGACTATGGAAAAAGAAACATGTAAAAAGAAGTTGCTGATTTCTGTGCAGAAGTAGTAGTATATGGAAAGACATTAATATGAGAAAGACTGGTTGCTCTAAAGGCTAAAAGGACCTGAGTAATTGTATAGTAAGTGAATGAGGGTATTGTTAGACCTAAGGTTGTGAAAATAAACAAGTGTTGAGTTTAGTTATAAATGCTATGAAAATACATTGAAAAAACTTGAGGAAATGAAATGATTCTATGTTTCTGTAAAATAATTGTCTTCCCTGGAGAAAAATAATTGGGTTAGAATAGGTAGAAAGCTACCACAATAATCCATATCAGAGGTTGAAATGATTTGAACAAAGCTGATGTCAGATAAAAAAAAAAATTAGTTCATAAAATGTGACCTTATATAAGTGATAGCATAAGTAACACTAAATTATTAATTTGAATTTTCATATAAATCCATGATATTAGAATTTTGAGAATTATTTCTAGTAGTCAATTTGAATATATATTTAAAATCCAGAAGATTCAAAAATTATGATGATAATGCAAAAACATACTTTGGATACATTTGATATGATATCAGGATATTTTAATTAGTGGCCTTCAAATGAATGATTATGGTATTTAATACATAATTGATGGTCAGTATGGGAAGGGAATAGTAATCCGCTTAAAAATGCTAGTATAGTGTAACCCTATGAATTTTACGTTTTGAGCAATTCCAAAGCAAGTTCCAAATTATTCTGCTCACTGGCAAAACTTGCTGTGGACAAGTAAAGTAAAAGATTCAAAAGGAAATTTTAATACAAAGAAAATTACCAGTAGGGTTTTAAGGCTTTTATGCATTTACTGAAATGAAAAATTAAAGAATTAAAGTTAATGCCATTTGAGGGAATATTATCAATTCAGACCATAAGATGTGTTTCCTTCCAGATAAAGAAATATAAGTTGGTAGGTACTGGTTGATAAGACATAGCTGGATTTAATAAGATGTCTTGAACTATTGCTCTCATTAAGTGAACAGAACATCCTGCTAAACAGTTTATTCCGGTAAACTGATTTAATTAGTCTCAAATTGGTAAGCAAGTGTTGGGATCCTCCATTAAGAGGCTGTAATATACAGGACTCTTCCAGCATTTCAATATTTCTTTAAAATTCAATATATTTCCTGTAGAGGTGAAATTATTTAACTTGGTCTGAAAGGTCAGAGTTCTTTTCCATTAAAGGGGAAAAGATGCAGAATCTATCACTTTCTCAAGATGAAAAGAAATTGCTTAAAAGTTTATTCCTCATAAGACTATATTTAAGGACTTCAATAACAAACTGGACAGTCGTTTATAAATGGGAAATAAGTGAGGTATGATAACCTGGTGACTAGGCTTAGAACATATCTATTATCAATTCTGACACTTGGGTGTACACATAATTGCTTGTTTTCAATATGATAGTGTCTAATTTCAAGTTCAGAGTTTTTCAAAATATGTGTACTGTTTATTTATAAAATATATTTCGTATTTGGACAAATGTAAAATATTCTTGGAACTTTGAGTCTATAAATAAAGACTCAAGATGAATTTGGTAATGACTTCATTTACAAACAGCTAGAGAATTTGCTCTCTTCCTGAACTAATCATCTTATTTCTAGTCTTAAGATATTGTCCGTTTGGTCCCCCAAAACCAGGCGGACTCATCAGATGAGAGAATCACAATGGAGGACTCCACCTTCTCTGGAGTTAGAGTGTGGCCTAGAGGGTTGTGTGTCCTTGTATTAAGGTTAAACAAAGCTCAAGGTCAGGTTAAACAACAACATCAAACAGTACCAGATAAGTTTAAAGCATAACATAAGAACAGAGATAATGTAAAGAACAAGGTGGTAGCAGGGCACAGTGGCATATGCCTGTAACCCCAGCAGTTGGGGAGGGGAAGGCTGGAGGATCGAAAGTTCCAGACCAGAGACGGTCTGCATAACTTAGGGAGACCTTGTCTCAAAAAGTAAAAAAAAAAAAGAATGGGCTGCAGGTGCAGCTCAGTGGTCCAGCACTTGCAGAGCATGCAAGTGCGAGGCCCTGGGTTCAACCCCCAGTACCGCAAAACAAAACAAAACAAAACAAAACAAAAAAACGAGGTGGTTGGGTAATATAAGATTCGACATATGCTTATTGTTAACATTGTAATACTATCAGGCAGATCAGCAAAGATTCCAAATGACAAGGAGCAAGAGAACCCCAAGAGTATGCCCTCAGGGTCACTAATAATTCCAGCAACTCTCTCTCTTCAGAGCCCCTCAGATTAAAATATCTGCCTCTAGTCCCAACAAACTCTGCAGCTGCACTTAAGTAGATATACGTCTATAACATTAAGATAATATTATTAAATATTAAAGTTGCTGTTGAGGTTTCCCATGCTTCTCTTGCTAAATGAAATGAAACATATGATTAGGCAAGAGAGTGAAAACTATCTGGAGTAAATTGAAAAGGTCTTGAGGGGAATTTCCATGTTGCATGCACAAAAAGAGAATGGACTTTAAAGTAAAATTCTCTTGGAGTCAGGAGGTGAAATATTGTTAAAATGTTAAAAATTGGTAAATTAAAAGTTGTTTAATTGATGTCCGAATTTGACCTTTTTGTCTTTTTTTGTCTTTTTTTTTTTCCAGTTCATACATTCCCTGATATGTCTTTGTTGACTTTTAGAACATCTTGGTAATTTTAAAACAAGACACTCCACATAGACCAAAATCATTTTTTTCTTCCTGTGGCTTTCTCAATATATGAGTTTATTGTCTGGATGATACATATTTGTAGCATAGAGTATGTGGAATAAAAATTATTCATGAAGTGTTTTTTCTTATTTTGTCCCACTCTTCACAAATATCTTCTATTCAATTTCAAAAGCTATATTGTAATATTCCCTAATATTGACAATTTATTTTACATTGTTCATGATATCAACTCTAAAGTTGAACTAAACTCAATGAATACTTTAAAGTATCGGGGCATTTAATTGCACTTAAAATATATACAGCTTTTATAAGATGACTCCAAAGAAAGGAACAATTAACCTGGCCAAAATATGTATATAAAAATGTGTGGAAACAGATATTGTATGTTATGAACACATTATTCAACAGTACATATTTTATTTTATCTATTTTATACTACACTTGGGCAATGATCTCTTCCTTTTTTATGTGTATCACTGAAATCTTGTGATTTAATCACCAAATATAAAGGGACTAAGTTGAATCATGGGCTGGGATTTGTCTCAGTTGGTAGAGCACTGTGTTGCAGTCTCTGAGGTCCCGAGTTCAATTCCCTGCACCGCAAAAATGGGAGAAGGACCTGGCAATCCACTCCCAAGGCAATCCCGAAACAGTCAGCCATTGAAAACCCTATGAGGGTCGCTATGAGTCAGATACTGACTCAACGGCACCTAGCAAGCAAAGCAAGTTGAATAATAATGATGTTTATGATCAATTGAGTATTTCACATATTTATAGTTGATTCCATGGTAGTTACACAAACATTTATTGTTATCACTTCATTAATACTATGTGCATACCTTATAGCTTAATTTTTAACTGAATAATCAAACACAATCAGCAATGCCTATATAGAACTTATTTCCCTTCACTACTGTTGAAATAACCATTTTATTAAGTTACTTTGGGTTTATCTCTTTTGTTATATGGATATTCACAGTTATTGGAATGCATAAATTAATAACTGAACATGTGTTATTGGTTTTTATTTTTTTTCCAATGCCTGATTCATGAAGTAACTTGGGAACCTGGGATATCACACTGAGCAAATGAATTTTTCATTAGAGGTCCTATTATAAACTTTTTATCTCTTGAGCAAATACTTAAGTTAAAATCTCACATTCACCAAGCAGCCTACAGTTCATTCTTATGTTAATGAGGAGGCTAATTGCAAATTTCCCTAGGTAATCTCAGTGTCAATTATTCATGAACCACTGAGAACAGACATGACATTTCTGAATGACAGCTTTCAATCCTTTTGTTTACAGGTTTAAAATATATGCAGGGTATTTTTTTAAAGCTTTAAATACTAAAGTTGCCAGACACTAAGTTTAAAAGGAAAAAAAAAATCTGAAATTAGAATACCTGAGATTTTTACTTTGAATTTATTTATGCCTAACATAATTTGGAATGTAAAATGTTTCAAAGGGAAATTGAAAGCATTATTTCAATGTTCTCTTTAATTATGGTATTGGATTGGTAATCTTGAATTTAAAAAAAAGATGCATTTCCAAAAAGATTCACACCTAATTGGCATATGGAATTATTGCTTTTTTTCTGAATAACAATATTTAATTTACATAAAAATTAATACAAAAACACTAAGTGAAATTTGGCCCTATAATGTTTTCAAGTGCTGTTTCCCCCCATAGTCCCCCACCCCATCACCTTTGGTTATTTGTGAATGATTCTATTTTTTGCATCTGCTCACTCTCATGTTGATATATTCAATTCTTAGTCTTCATTTTGGAAAATGAACTTATCTTTGGCAGCAGTTATTTTCCATGGCAGTTCCAAGTACTTGTACTCTTTGGAGGCAATTTGTTTGCCACTGTCCCTGAGGTTGTTTGGTTTGCCAGCATATTTTTTAGATTATTTTATGGTTTAGAGTCTTGTTAGCATTGAATTTAAAATGTGTTCTCTGTGCTTTTGCATTTTTATGGATGAGGTTATTTCGCTTTTCATTGAACATACTTAGAAAAAGAGGCAATTTTTTTCTTGCCTCCGTTAAAACATTCGACTCATTCCAAGCATGTAAGTCAGTTGACTTGAACTTTTAGCCCAGAATAATTTTAAAGAAGGTTCACTCAAATTTTTCTACCATATGCTATTGTGAACTAAAGTTCTCTAAAGAACCCATGCGTGTTAAAGCTTCTGCAGACCTAGTGGACAAATAGAACTCTGAGATTGTGGAGAGATGGAATGTCACAGAACAAGAGCCAGAATTATCTTGGGCTGTCATTAGTCCCTTTAATTATCATTGATTAACAACACCTGTATCTGTCCTAACATCCTTGCAACTATTAGGGAAAACCTTTGGAATTTATTACTTAGCAGACCACCATCTTCCACCAAACCCAAAGATAAGGATGTTATAAGAAAGCATCTGAAACCTGCAGAAGAGTTTTCCTCACTTTACTATAAAGGACCTACCTGGTATGCTTGCAGCTGTAGTACTGTGGCCGCAGATCCCTTCAGATGTCAAATGATAAGCAGGGAAATGCCTACTTAGTCCTTGGATGGGAGACTACCTGGGAGTACCAGGTACTGTAGGCTTGGGAGAAGGACCTGGCAACCCACTCCCAAAAAACTATTTGCCGTTGAAAATCCTATGAATAGCAGAGAAGCACTGACAATAGGGTTTCACCTGTTGTAAATTGGGTCACTATGAGTTGAATACTGACTCAATGGCACCTAACCCCAACCTACCTGATGTGTTGACCAATGTGATTAGCAAGTGCAATGATTTATGACTTTCTTTTGTTGTGTGATTATAAAAGTTCTGTAACCTCTTCCACAGTAGAAAATGCCATTCAGGGCAACCTTAGTCTGAGTCCCCCAGCCATGATCAATTATACTTGGCTCAGAATAAACTATCTCTTATTCTCTTATTTGAGCAAGAGCTGTGTTTCCAGTCGACACCATGTCGATGAGAAATTGAAGTAACATTAAAAATTTATTTCAATGACTTCACAAAGGCAACAAAATAAAAATGTGTTAACAAAATAAATGATTTGATACCATAACGATGTAGGGGCAAGGGGAATTACCCCTTTTCCCTTTGAAGATTTCTCAAAATGAACTGGCAAGAGATAAATATATAGAAGAAAAACCTAGGAAACAATTACTATGCATGGGGACATCACAGAAATAGATTACTCAGTATCCAATGAGATCTAAAGATTCATATACCCTTCTTAACAGGGAGGAGAAACGGGATAAGTATAGAAAAAAGAATGAAAGAAAAGAGAAACTCAGACACAGTTTCTCCTACCATATGTTGACAACACCAATTACTTCTGAGACCAGATATATAGGGTTAGTTTCTTCTTTTTTTCTTCCTACACACCATATAAGCAGTCAGTTCTGCAGCCAATACCAACTATGTTACCTGCAATTCAACTCAACTCTACACTATCTACTGAGGCAAGTGCTCTATCACTGAGCTACACCCTAAAACCTTTTTAAATTTTTTTTTTTTTTGAGACAAGGTCACACTAAATTGTACAGGCTAAGTCTGAAGTCAAACTCACAATCCTCATGCCTTAGTCTCCTGAGTCTCTGGAACTGCAGATATGAACCTTGCCAAAGCACACACTTCTTTACTCAGTTGCAATCTTAAATCCGATGTATTATCAAAGGATTTCAGAGCACTGAAACCACCAAATTACTCAATTAGGGCTGGAGGCACATTCTGGGAAATAAAAACCCATACTTCCCTTTGCTGCACATCTTCAGGATGGAGATATTTTCCAACCTCACCTTTAGAATGGAGATTTCTTTCAATTTCTTGGGCCTCTTCAGCCTGGCAGAGATTTCGTTCAGTCTCCTAGACTCTGACCAATGTCATCAAGGAAAGTAATTTCTTCCAATCTCCCAGACCTCCAGACAGAGATGGAAAATCTCCTGGGCCTGTGGGTGCCACTCGTCTACTTTCCTCACCTAGGATCTTCTTTTCTCCATTGTTAGGACTCTGCTAGCCAACTCCAGTGCTCTAGTTCCACCCAGGATGATGGCAGACCAGGGCAAGTGTCATTTGAAAAGGTGCCATTTCACAGTCTGAATCTAAAATGCCCCCCAAAGGGCATATATTTAGACTTTTGGTCCCTAGTGGATGATGCTGTCCTGGGAGATTATGGAACTTTGGGAGATGGATCCCAGCTTGCAGAGGTGGGCTCTAGTTTTGCAGAAGTGGGCCATTGAGGACTGGCCTTTGGAGGTGTTATGTATGCTCCCAGTTCCGATGAGAATTCCCTCTGCTCCTAATCCATTGTGATTTGACATCTGTTGACACAGGCCCAGTTGCCTGCCCTGCCACTTTACCTGTCCTGACTCTATGAACTGAAATCCTCTAACCATAAGCTCCATTAAATTTTTCCTTCCATAAATTTGGTTCTGTCAGATATTTTGTTATAAATATGTGCAAACTGACTAACAAATAGTACCTGTCTCCCCAACAAGTGTAGGTTATTGCCTAGACAGGTACCCTCCTAGTAGCTAACATTTCTGCTCTTTGAGTCATTGTTAATAAGAGAATATCTTCCTGGACACTATTAATGTTCCTTTTAAAACATGTGTGTTTGTACTTGTACTTGCACTTGTACATGTACTTGTACATGTGTGTAATACAGCAGTTTTGGATGGTAAGTTTGAAGAATGCCTGCAGCCATACCACTGTGGCATTCCATCCCCTCAGATCTCAGAAGCAAAGCAGGGTCGGAGCTGGTTAGTATGTGGAAGGGAGACAGCCTGGGAACACCATGTCCTCTAGGCTTGGGACAAGGACCTTGCAACCCACTCCCCCAAAACAATCAGCCATTGTAAACTCTATGAACATTAAAGAAGCGCTAGCAATAGTGTTTCACCTTTTGTATGTAGGGTCACTATGAGTCGGATACTAACTCAACCGTACCTATCAAAAAAGTTTGAAGAATCATGTTTCGTCTCTTCTTACATAAACAACAACAAAAAATACCAATACTTTATAATCCTCATATATTAGACACAAGACTGATATAAGTGTTTTTAAAAAGCACATTTTCTGAGGAGTATTGAAGTCTAGTTTTATTCCATCAGCCTTAATTTTGCTCACCAATTAAAAAAAAACCAACCTGAGTCCTGTATTTGTTTTATATATCATTCTAGTTCATTTTGTTTTTACTTTCCTTCTACTGGTGGCACCTATAATTTTCATGATGTATTCTGAATTTTGAGCTAATACTGTTTTCATAAGCCTGTTATTTTTAGCTAAGAGAGCCAGGAGAGTTTCCCACATTTTTATTTTGTCAATTAACAGAGTTCTTAGATACACATTTCATTAAATCATGGATTTCAGAACCTCTGGGAAGAAAGTATTATTAGTTTACTAAATGTCCTTGTGACCAGACAAAAGAGTGGGGGAGTTTATGCATTATATCCTGGAGAGGCAAGCTTGGCCATTTAAAAAAATTAATTCAGTTAAGTCATTGGCAGTACACCGTTTTATCAGTGTAATACTTTATTGAATGAATTATCACCTTCAATTGAGAAGAGCAGAGTGGCAGAGTGGAAGTCCTTTGCACATTTTCCTCTCCTGAATCAATGATTCTGAGCTACAACCTCCTGGGTTATTCATAAATGAGGCTGGAAAGATATGGCTTTCACAAACCATTAATCAGCAACCTTTCTGCAGTTACTTGCAAGCAGTGGCATTATAATGCCTACTGTCTGGCATGTCCCTAGGTATGCATCCTGATCCTTGTCAAAGAAAGCGAAGGATTCCAATGGTAAACCTGGCCTTTAAGGCAGCAAGTTTTTCTCAAGAGAATTATGCAGGCTTAAGTAAATAATTATTGCCCTTAAAAAAAAAAAGTCTGTGTGTAGGGGTGTGTGTGTGCCTGCCAACCTTGGGTGATGGCACATTTCAATTAACCTAGAGTAGTAAACAAATAAACAATGACCATTTCAGCTGAGCAAACTTAATATTATGATGAAATTAAATATGACACTAAAATAATGTCTTAGAAAAACAAGTGTCCAATACAGTCACAGTGAAATGCCCTTTAGTATCCAAATTCTATACCTAATTATTTTTAAAAATTGGTTATGTATTAAACTATCTCAATATAACTTAAAGAACAGTATCTCAGTTTTGTAAAATTTGAACAAAACCCAATTATAGGTACTATTAGACTGTCAAGTGAAACCATGTACATAAAGAATTTGACAATAATTATAGCATTTGCCAATCATGCTTTATCTGAATAGGACATGTATATGCTAAGAAATATACAATAATAGTTTAACAAATTGTATATTATGGAAGCAAAGGAAGTGGTGAATTTATTTTCCTTTATTTTACCTATTTTCTTCATGCATCTGTGATTTAGACTTTCACCTTTCCTTCTGTCATTTACTTCTCAGTTTTTCTGTCTGAATCTTATTTGTCAGGTGCTAGGTTAAAGGCCACTCTGAAAGACATGGTAAAGTCCTTCAAATCTTTCCTGGGCACTATTATCTTCTCCCACCATCAAGTATCCATTGTTTAGTGTTGAAATTCAAGATATGACTTCAGAATCAAATTCTAAAGAAGAAAAAGGCTTTACACAGCAGGTATACTAGTAAAGTTGTTTGAAAATCTAGTCCTTGAGAGGATAATGGAGATAAGGTGAGTAAAACTGTTAACCTAGCAATCAGAGGAAGGTACTACTCCAACTTTGTACTTTGTAAAAGAAAAATAACTTTCTTTAAAAACCGTGATTTTTAAAGCAGTGTTTTTAGAAGACTAATCGGAATAGCATTCTCTTACTGACCCCAATCTCTACGTAGGTGACAGATTGGTCCTTTTTACTGTGAAAGGAGATTTCTCCCACCATTTGAAGTAAAAAGTAGCAAATAATGTTAAACAAATGTTATATAAAGGAGAATAAAAGGAAGGGAATAAGGAAAGAAACATTGTGAGAATTGGGCTAAGCACCCAAGGGAAAACTGGCTTTAACTACCATTAAAATATCTAATCAGTGAAGACAAATTCATTGGCCATTTACCCTGATCCAAACCTCTAATAATCTCTCTGAATGCGTCCAATCTATATAGACAAGATTTCTTGTAGCAATAGCATTGTACAAAGTTACTTACCTTTGTATCAAAAGAGTTATTCTGGGATCTTAAAACAAACATGCACACACACACACACACAAACATATACACAAGTGAATCTGAGTTTACTTAACATTATCAATTTAGGATAAGTCCTTAAAGTACATGAATTAATATATCAAAGACTTTTGCCAATAGTCTTCAGAAAAAGAAAAAGGAAATCTTGAATTTTACTTCCTGTTAATACAGAAATAGATGAAAAGAATGGATGGAGTTTTCTGTTGCTTTAAGTAAAATGGTAAAGCAATTGACCACAGTCAATTATCATAGTCAATAGTAATTCAGCTGGGTTTTGCTATGCCTATTTTAACCTTCACAACTAGTGCTCCAACACCTAACAATTACAAATATGGTAATGTCTCTCTGTTACCACTCTTATTCCAGGCACAGATTCCATTTTTTGCCTTTAGTGACAAAGGTGGATGTATAATAAAGCTGACCCAAATGCAGGATACTGTCCTTCAAAATTCCTGATTGAAAGGACAGGCAGGTCAGGGCAATCAGAGTCTTTCTCTAAATTATTTTGCAGTTTCACTAAAGCTGGCTAGCATGCTCTGCTTTTGAAAGAGTAAGGATAATTTTGTCTCCTGTAGGAATCTTGGTGGTTTGGCTGCAGTCATTCAATTGGTATTTTAATGATTAGGTATATTTTGTTGATTAACTTCTATCTACTTAGCTTTTAATTTGTGCTCTTGGTTTTTTTTTTTTTTTTTTTTTTTTTTTTTTTTTTTTTTTTTTTTTTTTTTTTTTTTTTTTTTTTTTTTTTTTTTTTTTTTTTTTTTTTTTTTTTTTTTTTTTTTTTTTTTTTTTTTTTTTTTTTTTTTTTTTTTTTTTTTTTTTTTTTTTTTTTTTTTTTTTTTTTTTTT
>VMDO01015309.1:0-51609 GCA_007922755.1 Pedetes capensis | reverse complement strand
ATATGATGGAGTGTATTGCCTATCTTGCCTTCTATGAGTTTTAAAGTTTCTGGTTTTATGTTGAGATCTTTTATCCATTTTGAGTTAACTCTCGTGTATATTGAGAGATGTGGATCCACTTTCATTTTTCTGCATGTGGATGACCATGTTTCCCAGCACCATTTGTTGAAGAGGCTGTCCTTTTTCCAGTTTACTTGCTGTCAAAGACAGTGCTGGAAAATGAGCCCCCCAGGTTGGAAGTCACCTAAAAAACAACTGGGGAAGAGTTACTTCCTCAAAGTAGGGTCAACCTTAATGATGGGAATGGAGGACAGCCTCTAGGACCTCCATTTGCTGATGTGGCACAACTTAAAATGAGAAGAAATACAGTGGCCTTATCAATGGGCTCAAACATAAAAAGATCATGTACATGGCACAGTGTTGGGTAGTATTTCATCTGATTGTACACAGGGTCACTATGAGTAAGACACAACTTGATGACACCTAACAACAACAACAACAACAACAACAACAACAACAACCATCTTATCTATAATCTAATGTTCATGTTAATATATAAACTATTATAACTTCTTCTTGATGGTCAATCAACTAGTATATAAATTGCCTGGCACCTTATGTTGTTGTTGTTAGGTGCCGTTGAGTTGGTATCCGACTCATAGCGACCCTCTGTACAACAGGGGAAACACTATTGTCAGTGCTTCTCTGCTGTTCATAGGGTTTTCAATGGCAGATTGATTTTTGGGAGGGGGTTGCCAGGTCCTTCTCCCAAGCCTACAGCTTCTGGTGTTCCCAGGCGGTCTCCCATTCAGGTACTAACCAGGCCCGACCCTGCTTAGCTTCTGAGATCTGACGGGATCGGATGCCACAGGGCTACAGCTGCAGGCTGGCACCTTATACACGCTCAAAATACATAACCACATGATTGCTGTTGTCATTATTTTTAACATGATACTTCAGCTGGCCATAGTGTTGCACACCTGTAATCCCAGTGACTCAGGTGGCAGAGTCAGGAGGACTGCAAGTTGGAAGCTAGAAGCATTCTGTGTGACTTAGTGAGACCCTGACTCAAAATGTTGTTATTGTTGTTAGGTGCTGTTGAGTCAAGTCCGACTCATAGCGACCCTCATAGAGTTTTCATTGGCTGATTGTTTTGGGATTGCTTCGGGAGTGGATTACCACATCCTTCTCCCATTTTTGCAGTGCTGGGGATTGAACCCAGATCCACAGAGGGTGTGGAGCAGCACTCTGACTCAAAATAAAAAAATAAAAAATGGGCTTGGAGTGCAGCCCAGTGGTAGAGCACTTACAAAGTATGATGTATGAAGCCCTGGGTTCCATCCCCAAGGACAGCAAAAAAAACTTTCCCAGATTTAGAAGTACTCCATCACTTTAAGTGGATAAATGTATTAGTTAAACTTTAGGGGTTTGCTTTTTTGCTGTTTAGATCAAAGGTTTTTCTGATTCTTCTGTCCTCATTGTGAATATAACCATGTAGTTGAAACATTCAAACTTATTTTTGTAATGTATGTTTTTGTGTGATGTGGTTTTTTGCTTCTGTCTCCAATATTAAACCATTTTTCTAATTTAAAAAAGTGCATACACATGACACTAAATGCATTAATCAATTTATATAATGTGTAATGCTTCTTTTAGTTTCCCATCATTGTTAACTAGGTCAAGAAATTAGCTCATTTCTAGAAATCAAACTGACTCAGAATTTCAGTGTTTGGATATGTTATTTATAACAGACAATGCCAGTTTAATGTAGTAAAGAAGTATTCTAATCTAATGTTTAGGCTTTGCAGCAGAAAAGTGCTTTGAGCTTAGTTATAAGAAAGCTCCTGAAAGATAGCTTGTGATCTTACCCACATACACATGCTGGCAGATTAAATAACAAGACTATCACATGTGCCCCATACATCTGCTATGTTCCTTAACAACATTAACTCCTGGGCGTCCATCCCTATGGATGATGTACCAGACACTTTTCAGGTCCTGTACAAATACAGTCCTTACTGCTAACATTAAGGAAGTAATTCATATTGTTTTACTCTATTAATCACAGCATAGGTGCTCCCTGACCTTAACTCATCCTCCCCCGTTTTTCTCTTACTCCATTTCATGTCCTTATATTGTGCAGGCAGTCCCATTTCTAACAGTGTGATTGAGTGCAGGAGAGGATGGGTAGGGCTGTGAATACCCCTAGGAGAGTCCATGAATCTGGAAGTACCTGTACCTGTTGGATCACAGCGAGGCAGCAAACCACCACAATAGAAGTGGCTGTAGGTTGTGCACAGAAATTAAGAGTGTGTTTAGAGCTGGGTAGCCACAGCTACATACTTTCCAGAATGACTCCTATGTGCTCAAGAGTGGCACGGAAGTACAAGTGGATTCGGGGTAGACCTAAAGAGAGAGCACTTTAGACAATCTCAAGGGGTTTCCTTGGAGTGGAGTAATCTATGTCCTCAAAGATACCACAGACATAGCAGCAATTGGCTCCAGGCCCCAAAAAGTCTTGTGAACAAGATCAAAGTGCAGGTGCCTTGCTGTACATATCCTACAGCCTATTCATTAAAATTCTTTTTCTGCTCTTTCTTTCCACATTGTAAGTTCTGGCTGCAGTACTGCAACCTGATTTTTTTCTTTATGATATTTGTTCATGAACATCAGTAGTCAGCCTTGAGATATCTTATGATGTAAATTTTATCACAATAGGAAAGAGAACATTTTCCTTCTTTCCTGAAGCTGCAGAAAAGCACACATTATTTTGCATTATGAAAGTATCCTGTAAGGGTTACCTTTAACTCAGGAGCCTCAAAAGACACTCTGACTTTAGAGAATATTGCTGTGTCCTATGAAGATTTGTTAGCTTGTAAAAAAAAAAAAGAGTCTGTAACTGTAATTCCAGTTGTCTTCTTTGCAAATCTTTTATCTTGGTATTAATATTTAAATTGGATTCTCTATTTTACAAAAAGTATAGAAGCATGTGAAGTTTCTTCTTTAGAATAGAAGTGAAGCATTGGCAGCACATGCAGAGATTTAAAAAAATGATTGTTGCAGGTTGGGTTCCCTATGCAGCAGACAATTTAACATGTGGAATGCTTACTAAGGAGTGTTCTTGGAACCAACCGCTGTGTGAAGGATGGAGGCGGAAGGACTTAGGGGTGGGTAGATGGGAAGGTGGAGCTAGTCTGGTAATAGCATCAGCTGACTTAACGCTAGGAACTTTCCTTCTGAGTTGTCCTGAGTTAGCCAGTCCAATCTACCTCCACAGAATCAGTCTCTGGATAGGGGCCACCATGCAGTGGTGTGCAGAAGCTCACTCATCCTGCTATATGCACTGACTGCATATACATCAGTTCCCACTCTGCATTCTGTGAAATCAGCCATGTCAGTAGCCTGAAATCAGCAATGAAAGGAACATTTGCATCATGAAAATCAGAAACAAATCAACAAAGGTCACAAATCAGGGCTTGCTTGTTTGCTTTATTATGGATCTAGTTCTTAAATATTTCCTAGGAAATCACTGCCAACTATGAGAAAAGATGTGTTCTTGAATGAGGCATCTGTCTGAAACTGAGGTAATACTGCAGGAGCTGATTGCAAAGCTGTATCATGACATTTCCAGGAATTGGGGCTATACAATATCTGCCACAACTATGTAGCCTTACTATTTAAATGGACGTTGGAGAGGCTTTGAGTCATTTAAATTAACAAATGATGTCATAAGCAGGAAAGTAAACTGAGCAAGGAATAGTTAAATGAATATAGTGAGCCCAAAATGAACTCAAGAGCTGGCAAAAGGAAATAAAATTAATTTCCTTTGAAGACTTGTTCAGGGTTCTGGATATCTCTGAGTTATACCTTTAGATTTTGGGGAGCCATGTCACCAAAGAATTATTTTCTCTAGAAAACCACTGAGTTTTTAATACATGTTATTTGTTTAGGTTTTTGTTGATGATATACTTTGGTGGTTTTCACCAAGTTTGTCATAAAGATAGATTCACAAAATAGTGTGCTAACATTCATCTCAAAGAACTGAAGAACTGCCTCTCTGTTCTGAAGTTGGTCAGGTTAAAACCATAATGTAAATTGAGAAGAGTGGGTTATTCTTTAAGAGAATGAAGATCTTCAGCATTGCAGATGAACTGAGTTTTTTATCCTTAGGAAGCAGGTTGTTTTTCCTCATGAACAAGGAGCTGCCCACTGCCAGGACAAATACAAGGTTTAAAGTTTGGGTGATGGAAAGTTCATTGCAGTGGTGCAAATGTGTTTTCTCTTCCAAATGCATATTCGCTCCCTTGTCTTGTGCTTTTAGTGATATATATTGTCATCAGGGTATGTTGTTGTTGTTAGATGCCGTCGAGTCGTGTCCGAATCATAGCGACCCTCATAGGGTTTGCAACGGCAGATTGTTTCGGGATTGCCTTGGGAGTGGGTTGCAATATCCTTCTCCCATTTTTGCGGTGTTGGGAATCAAACTCGGGACCTCAGAGACTGCAGAGCGGCGCTGTACCAACTGAGCTAAATCCCAGCCCCATCAGGGTATAGCAGTATGAAAATCCTAACACTGAATTGTGTTTGATTGGCACACAGAATACAACCACTGAAGCATAGACTCTGAGTCAGAGATTTCAGTCAGTTGGGTAGATAGGCTCTCATGCCTCAGTGGTGAGCCTCAATGCACACTTTCAAGATTGTTGCCTGGAGTTTATACTTAGTGATCTTGTAGTGAAACACATCTAACTCATATGGTGGTAAATATATTATAAAGTTAAGTTTAGCCTCTTGATTTGATATCTTGGCACTAATCAATTAGCATCACAAGTATTTTTCAATGTCACTCACAGGATCTGTGCTCTTATGTCTTCTCAATCTTTAAAACCCACTGCCTATTGGTATTCCAGTTTCTGAAACCACTTACCCTACAGAGATTTCATAACAATGTTTTACACTGTTTAGTTTGCACTCCTAGAAATAGAGATTTCTTAATGCCTGATAATAATACTTGGTGTTGTTAGGTGCCATCAAATTGGGTCTGACTCATAATGACCCTAGGTATAAGAGAAGGAAAAACTACCCAACACTGTGCTGTGCACATAATCTGTTTTATATTTGAGCCCATTGTTGCAGCCACTGTGTTTCTTCTCCATTTTGAGTTGTGCCACATCAGGAAAAGGATGTCCCAGGGGCTTTCCTCCATTCCCACTATTAAGGTTGACTCTACTTTGAGGATGGACTGGGATTTAGCTCAGTTGGCAGAGTGCTGCTCTGCAGTCTCTGAGGTCATGAGTTCAATTCCCAGCACTGCAAAAATGGGAGAAGGACGTGGCAATCCATTCCCAAGGCAATCCCAAAACAGTCAGCCATTGAAAACCCTATGAGGGTCTCTATGAGTCGGACTCGACTCAACGGCACCTAACAACAACAACAACAACTACTTTGAGGAGGCAACTCCTCCCCAGTCATCTCTTGAACGCCTTTCAGTCTGGGAGGCTTATTTTCTGGCACTATATTTCACAGTGGGCTGTGGTTTAGCACAGTTGGTGGAGTGCTGCTCTGCACTCTGAGGCCCTGGGTTTGATCCCTAGCACTGTAAAAATGGGAAAAGAGTGTAGCAATGCACTCCCAAAGCAATCCTGAAACAGCCATTGAAAACTCTGAGGGTTGCTATGAGTTGGACCCAACTGGAAGGCACCTAACAATAACAACAACAACAACAACAACAAAATATTTGACAGTACTTCTCTGCTATTCATTAGATTTTTCAATGGCTAATTGTTTTGAGAGTGACCTGCCTTGTCCTTCTCCTAATAATAATAATTAGGTTTTCTTTATATTATGAGTAGTGATTATGTGTTAGACATTGGTTCTATACATTTTATATGCCAACTTCTTTATTCTTGGACCTATGAAGTACTGTTATTATCCCCATTTTGCATAGAGAGGTTAGGTAATTTGCAGAAAGTCACAGAGCTAATGAGTGATTGTTAAGGTTGAATTGAAAATGTCCCCAAGCCGGGTGCAGTGACACACACCTGTAATCCTAGTGGCTCGGGAGGTGGAGGCATAGGCAGGAGGATCGCAAGTTCAAGACCAGAGACAGTCTGCATAATTTAGTGAGACCCTTTCTCAAAAAAGTAAAAAAAAACAGGGACTGGGGGGCAGCTCAGTGGTACAGCACTTGCAAAGCATACAAGTGCAAGGCCCTGGGTTCAACCCCCAGTACCTCAAAAAAATAAAAAAAGAAAGAAAAGAAAATGTCCTCAAAATAGCATGTGTTTGAACACTAGGTCCTCAGCTGGTGGTGATGTTAGTGGGAGGCAGTGCAACTTTGGGAGATGTGACTTAGGTGGACAAAGTAGGTGACTGAGGGGTGGGCCTTTATAGGTATCATGTAGGCTCAACAGTCCCTGTGGCTCTCTCTGCTTCCTGCTGCAATGATGTAAAGTCCTTCACCACAGGCCCTGCCACTACTCTGCCATGCTACCCTGTCACTAAAATCTCAGGATTGAAACTCTAAAACCATGAAAGAAAAATAAATCCTTCCTCCTCAAGTTGTTCTGTCAGAATATTTTGTCACAGGAACACCTCTGGTAGATCTACTTCATCGCTATGCTGATAGATCACTCATCAGTACAAATTTACTTTATAAACTAAATTTCTTCATTGGTTTTCTCCGTCACAAGGACCCATTAAAAGGCACCTGCCCAAAGTTATACAGTAAGGTAACAGATGGAGTATGAATGAAACTCAGATTCTGATTGTTACCTAGCCAAGCTATGTGACCCTGTGCCATTGAAAGAAGGTCATCCAAAAAAGAAGTGGCATGTGGGATGTGACTCAAGTTATTTTGCTCGTCTCATTAAAGATTTTTATCTGCTAGTGGTGTAGCCAATCAAACGCTGTTGGTTCTTCAGTTGTCTTCCCTTGAGAGAAAGTTCAAAGAAGGAGGGAAAACGTGGAATGAGGATGGCAGTATTTTACCAACTTTAATGTAGAAGTTGTGATCTTGCTAAAATACCAGTTCTGATTCTGTCTCTGTGGGGAGGGACCAGATGTTTTGCATTTCTTCCAAGTGTCCAGTTGATGCTATGGCTCTTCAGACCATGTTTTGAGTGGTAGCATGAGCAAAGGGTAGAAGAAATCCCACTACTGGCCTATAATGAGGCTTGTTAGAAATAAAGGAAAGATGTTATGTTGTGCCAGGGACCATACAATCAACTGCACAAAAACATGATGACAGAAAAAAGTTTAAGGGAAGTATAAGTAAAGAAACATTTAATGCATTTTGGTTTCCTATTAATACAGCATGGTGCAACATGACCATGAATATATGTGAGAGCAGAGATGTGGGCACATTACACATGGAGTAATATATATTCAACTCTGGCTTATAAACCTAGGAGTTTGCATGTTCTGTTTCCAACACTGAGGGTCTATAACTGTAATGGTTATGGAAAGCATCATGGTTTTCACATCTTAATAAACAAAAAAACATGACTTACTATCAACTATTGTCTTACATAATTTACCTACCCTGTGCTTGATACTCCAAAAATACATTTACCCTTCATTATATTTTAGGTTGCTTTATCCCACCATCACATCAGTTTATGTGTATCCTGAGATCATAAATTAGTTTTAATATCACCTGAGGCAAATAAACACAGTAAATAATATACCTCAAAGTATATGTGTGTGTCTGGGTGTATGTATATAGGAAGACATAACTGAGTAGTTTTATGCCCTTAAACAACCCCTGAGGCATCAACCAATGCCTTATAATCCATTTATGCTGGATTCAATGAGCAAATATATGTTTGATTTATTAAAAGTTCTTAAGTAGATTTAACTCAGCTCTGTAGAAAAATATTCTGGCCTTAAGAATGAACATTCTCAAAGCTGCTGTTGTGACAGGTTAGATCATTTGGAAAATGAGGGATTGAATGGGTAAAGAAGCCATATTTCAGAGACACGCCCAAATTTGACAGCTCACCTGTATTGGGCTGTCATTCAAAATGTTAACCAAGAAAAACAATTAACATTTCACCTGTATGGAGCAACATGTTTATTCATTAGTAAGGTTAAAAACCCATTTTGTATTTTATGGAAGATTTATGCAAATAATAGAAAGCAATTAAGATGTTTCTGGCCCAGATGTCGCTATCAATTACAAGACAGACTCCTATAGATTGAAGATGAGCTTAGAGCTTACTTAGAGGGAAGTTGAAAAATATAATCAAGATATATATGATAGAAAGTACTAACTTCAGAGAATGAAAAGAAACCCAAGCTTTGATGTATCTGAAAGGTCTGGGGAAAACCACTTACCACTTTGGAGATAAGGTAAAGCATGTCAACACGGGTTGGGAGGGAAAAGGTTAGAGAAATAGGCAGAGAAGCCAGGAGGCTGACAGCATGAAGCTCCAAGTGCATTTCAATGAGGCCTAGGGAAAGAGAGACGTGGTGAAGTAGTGGAATGGAAAGAAAAATGTATAAAGGAAAGCATCAGGTACCCATGGCAGGAGTGATTTCAAGAACTCTTAAGTCCCTGTTCCTACAACCGCCACTCCCAGAAAAGCTAGAGACCACTGACAACTGCCTGGAGTGCCCTAGAAGACTGAGAGGAGCACTTGGAGAAGATCCTTCAGCAGGCTGGGTCCAGTCATGTCTGAGATGAAAAAGAAAATAATAACCATTCCGTGAAGTTGAGCTTTTGCTTCTTTTTAATATTCAAAAATATTGGATAAAATCACACAACCATATCTGCCTCCATTTTCTAGGAAGATTATTTATTTACAGATATGATTTTTTTCTCATTTTTACTTCAAGTTGATGATGTCCCTGACCCTTTCCCTAAGTATTCATATTTTCATATATATCCAGTGAGTTTGCCACTGGGGTCTGGGACTAGAGAATGATGCTATTAGTATCCAGATTTGATATTGTTTTACTTTTTCTGGGACATACCAAAGGTTCTGTCTAGCTCATGAGATGTACCTCATAAGCACAGTTTAGTTATGTTTAGATCTCTGGTTCTCAGTCCAGGATATGTATTAGAATCACCTGTGAAACTTTTTATTGCTATCTTTGTCCTATCCCTAAAAATAATCCATTTTGTTACTCTAAGGAAGTGCTGGGACTTTGACACTTTTGCAAAACTCTGCAAATGATTTTGTTGTGCAGCCAATGTTAAGAATTGATTGTTTATTTAAGGTGGGAACAAAGTTAAGTGATAGCATAAATATATTTGCAAAAAAGAAAACAATTAGAATTTTAGACATAAGGTATCCATATCATATCAGTACAAGTGATAGCAATTAGGTTCAGTGAAAATGGTAATAATCACAAGAAGTGCCAGTGCTCAGAGTGAGTGCTCATCAAGAGGAGCAAGGACTTAAGTATTTTTGTAGGTGTCTTATGATAATCTTTTAAAGATTCATCTTTTTGGTATGATCAGTTAACTATGGAAAAAGAAACTGATGTTTTCTTGTTAACTAGTATATTTCACTAGAAGATGGAAAAAGAAATGAGTGACTGCTGGCTATCTAATAATTGTATTTCCCATCAACTGGAAATGAGAGTTTATTACACTGGTCCTATGGATGTTCTTAAGTACTCATAAGCACTGTAGCCAGTAATCCACACAATTTGCCACCAGGAGGATGAGAATGCTTTGACTGGGGCCTCATCATATAAATTAAGGACTGAAAATTATTTCTGTACAGGGTCAAACTGTAAGTATTTGAGGCTTTGTGAGCCATAACTGTTGCAACTACTCAACTCTGCCATTACAGCCTTTGGCAATATGGGAATGAATTGGTTGGCTGGGTCCCCAAAACATTTTATTTATAAGAGCAGTTAATGGGCTGTATTTGGCTTATGGGCCAGTTTTTCAACCTCTAGTATTTTTGTTGTTGTTAGATGCCATCAAGTCCTGTCCGACTCATAGCGACCCTCATAAGGTTTTCAATGTTTGATTGTTTCGGGATTGCCTTGGGAGTGGATTACCACATCCTTCTCCCATTTTTGTGGTGCTGGGAATCAAACTCAGGACCTCAGAGACTGCAGAGCAGCACTCTACCAACTGAGCTAAATCTAGGTAAAATTTTTTTATTGGAGTGCTAAATGCAAACATCAATCCTTTGTCTATCAAAAATGTAAGTATCAAAATATAAAATATGAGGCTTAAATATTATAATACAATACAAAAGAATATTAAAGAAATATAATTAAGTTCTAGAAGAAACTTTTCTAGTTAACTTAACCACTTCAGTTGATGCAATGTAGCTTCTGTTCTGTCTTCCAATAACAACAACAACAATTACCTTTCTAGTCTAAAATAGAAATGTAATCTTTCATTTACCCTAAAACATTTTAAAGCCTGCAACTGTACCATTGTGGCATCCAATCTCATCAGATCTCACAAGCTAAGCAGGGTCGGGCCTGGTTAGTACTTGGATGGGAGACCGCTTGGGAACACCAGTTGCTTTAGGCTAGGGAAAAGGACCTGGCAACCCACTTCTAAAAAGCAATCAGCCATTGGAAACTCCATGAATAGCAGAGAAGCACTAACAATACAGTTTTGCCTGTTGTACGCTATGAGTCGGACACCAACTCAAGGGCACCTAACAACAACAACACATTTTAAAAGCCAGAAACCCATTTGCTATAGAGATATAGGCAGCAGTGGTTTTTAGTTCTTAGTTTGGGGCTCTAGAATCCTTAGTCTTTGCTTTCTTTTGCTTTCCTGTCCTTAACTGTCTGCAGCCATACCACAGTGGCGTCTGATCCTATCAGATCTCAGAAGCAGGGTTGGGTTAGTACTTGGATGGGAGACCACCTGGGAAAACTGAGTGCTGATAGGCTCAGGAGAAGGACCTGGCAGCCCACGTCACCCCAGAAAAATAAAACAACCAGCCATTGAAAACCCTGTGAAGAGCAGAGAAGCACTGACATAGTGCCGAGCATGGCACAGTGTCAGGGAGTGCTTCATTCTGTTGCACATAGGGTTGCTATGAGTCAGTTCTGACTCAACAGCACCTAACAACAGCTGCCTGCTTACAGTTATGACACAAAAGATGTTACCTTATAGCTCCCAGTCATTTTTGGATCACCTTCTTTGACTCTCATTTATATTTCCTGCACTATGGCAAAACCATCAAGAAAGAAAAAATATTACATTGTGGAAGTATGAGTTTGCATAAATATCTTATAATCCCTTTTCCAACTAATGTTTTTTCCTGAAATCTAACTTCAGAATCTACCTGGAGCAGTGGCCCAGCGCCCTCTCCATGATCTATTGTTATAGCAGAAGGATAGATTATAGAAATTGTGGGTAGATTGGCCTGGGTACATCCCCAGATATGAATAAAAGCTATTTGTTTAATTCCATGAGTGGAGCTCTGAGAGGTTAAAGAGAGCAGTCCTCATGGGGAGGAACTCATGCCAAAATTGTGTGTCAGGCAATGAGCAGAAGCTAGGCAAGCATGGGTCTAGAAAAAAGGGTGAGAGAGGGCAGCTACGTCCCTGGTTTCCTAGGGAACTTGTCTTAAAAGAACATGTGAATGTTTCCTTCATTCTTTCTTCCAAAGAGTTTAGATGTAACAAAGAGGGAGGGGGGAAAGGAAGAAGAAAGACTGAGCGAGTTAGCTAGAATGTGCCATTGGGCCTGCTAAGGTGGAAAAACTCAGATTAAGAATCATAGCCCAGAAGAGCAGCAGACACAATTACACAGGCATGGCAGGGTTAAAGCCAATGCCCAGTTCAGAGGAAATGGGTTACACATCAGCAAAAGACAATAGACAACAACAAGTGCCTGCAGACAAAATGTCCACCCTACTTAATACCTGAAAGCCATGTAAACATCCCCAACTCCATTCCTGGAACTTAGCTGACACTTAAAGAGGACAGAAGGAAAAAAAAACCTCTAATTTGGCCAAACAATGTTGAAATTCTTCAGTTACTCTGAATATCTAATAAGTTTTTGCCTCTTGTTAAAATACTTCAAAGTAAAAAATAACTTCAACTTTAGTAAATTTTATAAGAATATCACAGTTAGCACACTTATATTTGTAGCTATAAAATTTGATCCTGCTGCTTATACCTAGGGAGACTAGAAGGATCCATGTTTAAAATAAAGAGAACTGACTCATATGTCAGTATATTTTGTGTATAGCCCAGCCTGGGGATTCTGATCTGAACATAACAATTTTCTACTACTTTGCTTGCTTGCAGCTGTACCACTGTGGCATCCAATCCTGTCAGATCTTGGAAGCTAAACAGGGTTGAGCCTGGTTAGTACTTGGATGGGAGACTGCCTGGGAACATCAGGGGCTGTAGGCATGGGAGAAGGACCCAGCAACCCACTCCCAAAATAAAATCTGCCATTGAAAACCCTATGAATAACAGGGAAGCATCAGCACCTAACAACAATGATAACTACTATTACTACTACTACTACTTTGCTTCCTGCATCCTTTCCACAAGGATTTCTTGACATATCTTTTGTAGTGGAGAAGGCTTTGGTACAGTCTTTTTCAGACAATCAATTTAGCAAGAATTATACAGGTAGGTGTACATAGGTCTGCACTCCTGAAAAGTATCTCAGAAAGGGAATATGCTTTAGGCCAGTGACAAATCCCAAAAAGGCTGTCTAGCCTACTGGCAGTGGTGCAGACCTGGCTTCCATTAAAGTGACTCTTGATCACCCTAACCCTAAATGAGGAGTCACAAGTGTATAATGAAAATAGTTGAGGTACCATGTTGCTAAATCAATCACACTCCTTGGAAAACCCTCAAGGACCACTGCATGGAAAACCTGCTAACACTGGTTGAGAAATATTCAGGAGAGGAGTAAATAAGGGAAAAACTCAGCTTGGATAAATTTCTGAAAAGAGGCACAAAGGTAAGAGAAATGTACGTTAATATTGGTCAGGAGACAGAACACTGAGTAGCATGACTGGAATGGCTTGAAAAGGAGTGTGCAGTTAAAATAGATTGGTTTGAAGGCAGACCCATTCAGAGCTGAGAAAGCTATCTTGGACTTTATGCTTGAGGTATATAAACTTTGTTTCAAAGATTAAACAGATCCTGAGTCTTATTTTCTGGGAGAGGATTGCCTTTATCCCACTACCTCAATGTTTCTTCAAGTGTATCCAAATTTGCCAAACGTCTAAATTGCCTGGATTTGAACTAAATAAGCAGATCAATTGGACCCACCTTAACTCTATATAGATAAAACAACACTTTACTAAATAATGCTCCAGGCAATGCTTATCACTCAGTTGAGTGCTGCCCCAGGGGTCCCCAAACTATTGTCTGCTTCTTATATTTTGCACAAACTGCAAGCTAAGAATTTCTTTACATTTTTAAACAGTTGAAAATACCAAAAGAAAACTGTTATGTGACACATGAAAATTGTGTGGTGCCCTAATATTAGTATCCATAAAGTTTTATTGGAATACAACTTTCCCCATTTGTTGTTGGCTGTGGCTGCTTTCATGCTTTAGCAGCAGAG
This sequence comes from Pedetes capensis, assembly GCA_007922755.1. NCBI lineage: Eukaryota > Metazoa > Chordata > Mammalia > Rodentia > Pedetidae > Pedetes > Pedetes capensis. Next base: position 38,084 of record VMDO01015309.1, on the reverse strand, counting down.
TTGAGTAGTTCTGGCAGACATGGTGTAGCTCACAAAGCTAAAATATTTATCATCTTGCTTTTCACAGAAAGTTTGCTGACTCCAGTCCTACATGGCCCACATAATCTATGGGGTTTTAGATTTACTTGATCTGCTGATGCTGATAATGGGGAGGGATACAAATACCCCCTTGGAGCTAAGAGGAGGTATAAATCCTGGACCCACCTAGGATTCTGAATAGCAGAGGTGCAATCTCTTAATGCCAACAGCTTTCAAAGAGACAACAGGAGGGCCCTTATGCAGATCAACATCTCCAGATTAGGAATTTTATGCTGGGAAGAACAAGTTGTTTTCTCTCCTAATGGCAGATCTTATTATTATACCTATGAGAGAGGGCTAAATTGGGAGACAGTGAGAAATACTGCAATTGAAGGCATTTTCCTGTAAATTATTTATTTGATCTGGAAATGGGTGCTTTTGCATGAGACAAATTCAGGGTGAGGTGGGTCATATGACATCAGTACAATTTTTTAGAATCCTGTGAACCATGCTTGTGCCCACATTTTCTATATTAACGTTGTTGTTATATTAATCTTAGGACTACAAAATATATGGCTACTGAAGAAAGACCTCTGGGCCAAAAACTAGGTAAAAGGAAGTTCTGTAAGGAATTAAATTCTGCAGTAAGAGTTCTGGTTGTCATTCCCTGACCAGGAACCGTGCATATGATTTAGGGTTGGAGACAGTCCCCGCCCCCAACATGTACATCCCAGAAGAGAGAAAGAAACTGACAAGAATACTAGAATTCAGCTCAGCCTCCCAGATGCTAGGATGGTGGCCAAGACACCAGTGTTTTATACAAAAGTCTTGGTTACATCATTCAACCCAGGCCACAGGGTAGATGGAGTGTTTTTAGTCTAGAATGGGGTGAGCAGAAAAACCTCTCATGAAAGGCACAGCGAGTCCTAGATTTAAACTCTGTGACATAGCTGCAGACTCCCCAAAGAAAAGGCAGCCCAAAAATCTACCCTCCACAAAACAATTAGGATTTCTGAGTCAGGGCTCAGAGCTGCCTCTGAGGGGGGGGGGCTCAGCACAAACAGCAGCACATACTGTAAGCCCTCTGCGTAGAAGCAAAGCAGAAGTATTCTTTTCATCTGGCAAGGTGGGGCTTCCAGGCCTGCATTGGCCCTTCACCATCGTGATCAGAAACAGGAGATGCTGATGTAAAAGGTCAGCAGCGTGCAGAGCTTGTTTCTACCCTGGTGAGGGGAGATTTCCCAGGCTGAAGGAATCTAATTGGTTGCTGATGAGTCACAGATGCTGAAGTCCACAAGCAGAAGCCTCTGATTGGCTGTCACTCTTTCAGCATTTCCAGCCATGCACGTCTGTGATGAATGGTAAAGAGGGAGCAAAAGATATCATTTGGATCAATTAATATGGTGAGAAAGGGTGGGAAGAGGTACCTTCTCCCACACACCTAACGTAATAGCTATTCCTGGTGCTTCATTTTTTCACTTCTATGTTAGGGGAGGCCTTTTTTAAAACGTCATTCAGGAGATAGGAAAGTTTTGAATGTCAACTGTTTTTATTGTTTTTTCTTCTGCTTACATCAGTGAGGTGAGGGTTACAAGTGGGAGGACAAATACAGAAACAGTCCTGACGAAAAGCACAAGGAGGACTCTGGCCAACACAAAGGCTGGGGAATATGAAATAGAGCCTCTGGGACTCAGTTCTAATCTTAGCCTGGTTTTGACGCTTGTCTCAGAAACCTGCAATAGACATCTACAAGATAGATTTTCTTTCTGTCTCTCTAATCTCAATGCTGTTAATTTCCATAAGGCTTTGAAGCTGGGGATCTCAGACCACACAGTGGAGTTTCTCATACATATACCAAGTCCCAAATGCTTGTTAGATCATAAGAAAGATAATTAACACATGTGTAGGGCTCAATATGCACAGTTCATTTTGCATTCATGGCAACACTCCAAGTAAATGCTATTATCTCAGTTTATAAGATGAAGTGACTGAAAATTAGAATGCTGAGGAAACTTAAAGTTTTAGGGAAAGTAGGGAAGCTGGTGGGGACCTCAGCCCTTCCCTACTGATTGTGACCACACAAGGAGGTGACATTCCCCAGTGATCTGAGGCTATCACTTAGAGTTCTCATTTATGGACCCTTCAATAGGATTTATTTATCAAGCACTTATTAAATCTGTGTGCCATACCTTCTGTGTGCTAGTGCTGTAAAAACAGAGATATGTATTTCAGCCACAAGATGCTCACAATCTAGTGAGGGAAAGAGCCAGTATCATGTGTTAGGGCAAAGAAAGGGCTATGCCTAGGGTGACAGGGGAGCACAGAGGGGAAGCAGCTCACTAGCCTTGGAGGTCGAGATTCTCAAATCACTTACCTTTATGGATCTCAGCCTTAGCAACTTCATTTGACATGCCTGGCCTAGACAGAGATCCTTAACATTGTGTGCATGGACTGTTACTGGGATTCCTTGAAGCTCCTGAAAATATCTACCATATATGAATTTGGTATCTATGCGGATTTTTAGGTAAGCAAACGACCATGGTCTGAAAGTGTACCCTGACTCAGAAAAACCAAAAATCATTAATGAAGCCTCTTTAAGCTTGAAGAGTTCTCCAATCTCTAACAGTTTAGAAATTTTGTTAAGCAACAAGCCAAGAGAAGTAGAAATGAAATAAAAATATTAACTCTTTCAAGGCAATATAAAATACAGAAGTGGTGGGTCGTTACAATGGCAATTTTTAACCATCTAGATGTCACTTTAGAAGGTCTTAATGGTTACTGAAAGATAAAATGAAGAGTTTCTAATTCGAACAGTCTGTGCCTTTGAGAAGTTTTGCTATAGAACTGCCAAAAACCAAACACAAAATCCTGAAGGTCACACCTGGGACTTCAGACTCACTCTCTTTTCTGCAGAAGATATTAAAGGCATTTTATGTACTTTAGAGAACATAATTAACCCTATGGAGTCATTAGAGGCCAATAAGCCATTGAATCCAGATGAATTACCTCAGTGAAAGTTAAAGAATGCACTGAAGGAGGTTAAAGAGCATCTGGCCAAGAATCCTTTTATAACTCATAATCCCAGCCAGTCCAATTCTCTTTCTGGCAGTCTTCCAGGTCTCACAGGTGGACCCTCCTGACCCTGACCTCCAGGCTCAGCCAAGCCTGGGCACTGAGAGGCCAGAAGTGAGATATTCTTAAATCAGAGACAAGTTAAAAATCCCAGATCATGAACTTGTAAGCTTCATGCTTTTTGACCTTGTGTCCTTCTCTGACCTTGGATCAAAGTTCTTCATTCGTGGCTTTGGATTGTTCTTTAATAATGGCAGGTTTTGTCATTTGATGCATAGGTCTCTGCTTTGCTTTCCACTGGTAATCCTAGGAGAGTCCTTTGTTGATTTGCTGCATTCCTCCTTGAGATTAGGGCATGAGAGGCATACTCAATCATTGCTCTATTTGCATTCGCTGCTGTACCACCACAAGCTATCAAACAGCATTCCTAAACTAGCCCCATTCCTTCTTCCTCACTTTGATCCCAGGCTATTCTAACTTCACAAATTGACTGCTCATGGCTATACTCTGATTTACGTAGTACTTTGATCTTGGTTATTTCCTGTGTAGCCCTTCTTTATGCCACCTGTCCCTTGTTCTATCCTACAGGAAGTCAGATGTAGTATCTGGGTTATGAAACTGGGAATATATTGAAGAAATAGCAAAGGAAATTTAAGAAGTTTAGAGATTAGGCATGTGTGGCTGGATATGGTGACACATGCCTATAATCCCAGCACTGGGGAGATTGAGGAAAGAGTTTAAGGGCAGCCTGAACTAAATAGTGAGTTCGAAGCCAGCCTGGACTACATAGTGAAACAGTATTTTGTATTAACTATTTTCCATGGCGAGACACAAAAGGCATATCTGTTTACTCCAGTCACAGAGAACAGACAGACTGGAGAAAGGATCACATCAAGTTAAACTTGGTGAAACATGAGTATTTTGGAATTGCTTACAGGAGCAATTATGTCCCATAGACAGCCTGTGTGGGCACCTACACCACTGGGAAGAATCACTCAAAGGAGTCCTCACCCCATCAGTTGGTTGTGTCCTATATAGTGGTGAATGTCAATTGGCCCTTTGCTCTTATAGGCCCAAATACAGCTGGGTAGTTAAGCCTATTTTGTTGCCATGACTATGGGCCAAGGTCTCCCAGGTAATCACAGCTACTCTATTTTAAGACACTGATGGTCATGTCCAGCCTATAGGAATCTGTCACATTACACCCTTTCTCAAAAATAAAGGAGTTTAGGGATTAAAAGATCCATCTTGAGCCAGGAAGTGACATGGAAGAGTAATAAGGGAAACTAGCATTAGAAATGCATAATGGTTAACAAATCATTACTAGTTTATAAAAAGAACTCCTGTCTTGATAAGTATATGTTCTTTTAATAAGGACATTTCAAGAAGCAAGATAAAAGCAAATTAAGGCATCTCATTTATTTCCCCTAAAAGCTTAATGCTATTCTACCCAAAAGATTAATACATGACGACAATCATTTACACATTTACATGACATTAAATAAATGGCTTGAGAGCAATTATAGGTTGAAAACCAGCAATGATGGACAGAAATCACTGTCAGATGATGCAGGCTGAAGACTTGGATGCCGAAAAGATCATTATTTGTTGGCAACTCTTAATCTATTGGCCAGATGATAACTTTCTAAGTAGCTAAATATTTGCATTTGGGAGTGGGGAAGAGAGTGGATTGTGCCTAGAGTTTGCTAAGAGGGACAGTTGAAAGTTGACAGCTGCTATTTAATCTCTTTGGAGCTGGGGTTTTGCTCAGTTGGTAGAGTGCTGCTGTGGACTCTCTGAGGACCCAGGTTCAATCCCCAGCACCACAAAAACAGCGGGAGGACTGTGTAACAGATGAGACCCACCAAGGACATTCAATCTCTTTAGAATGAAGCCTGGAAGGAACAATGGGCTCTCTCCAAGGGTGCACTTTACTGGAACTTGCCCCAAAGGATTGATAGCATTTATTAAAGAACATGTGAATGTGTCTACAGCCATAGCACCCTGGCATCTGATCCCTCCTGATCTCGGAAGCTAAGCAGGGTCAGGGTTGGTTTGTTCTTGGGTGGGAGACTGCCTGGGAATACCAGATGCTGCAGGCTAGGGAAATCCACTCCCAAAACAATCAGCCATTGAAATCCCTATGAATAGCAGAGAAGCACTGACAATAGTGCTGGGCATGGTACAGTTTCAGGGAGGGTTTCATTCTGTTGTACATAGGGTTAGTATGAGTTGGATCTGACTTGACAGCACCTAACAACAACAACAACTAAAGGATGTGCACAAGACACAGCATTGAATAATCAGAAACAGACTAGAGAAATAAAAAATGAAATTCTGGAACCAAATCTGCCATTAACCAGCTATGTAGTGTTGGACTGCCTGAGACCTCAGTTTCCTCATCTGTAGAAGGAGGTACTCGGTCTTTAATACCCTGTCAGAACCTCCTACCTTTAAGAGATTATCATTACATAGTTCTAGGATCTGCATGTAAATCCTAGTTAGAGGTTTATGCTTACCTTTGGGTTGCTACCTCCTCATTACCAGTATAAAATTGAAATACTTATTTTCTGATATCTCCCTCTCTAATTTTGTACTTGTTTCCTTCATTTTAGTAGGTATGCTCCCACTTTGGCACCACTGCTTTATGTCTACTGGGAAAATGATTCACCCTGAAAAATTATTAGGCAAATGAGTCACCTTTCTCACATACATTGATTTTTGCACAGAAATGAACAATATTTGGCAATATTCAATGCCAAAAAGTGAGTGGTCAGTGCAAAGAATTCAAGCATCAGAGACAGATCATTGAGAGGAGAGATTTTTGAGAGGGAAACTTCCAAAAGACCAGTCTACTACCACAAATACCTCTGCCTTTACTTCCTGCACCTTCTACCCCAGAGCCTGAATCATAGTGCTTCCCACCCCACTGGTTTAACAGTGACCAACATATACATAGTTATAGTAATATAACAGCAATTGTTATTTAAACAGTAGTGGCACAATGGGGGCAAAGTATGGGCAGTAAGCGATTTGCAACTTCATGTCAATTGATAGCATCTAAATGTAGAAGATATAGCAACATTCTTCAATTAACAGATACTCGTTAAGTACCTATGATGTGTTGTTGTTGTCAGGTGCTGTCAAGTTGGTGTCTGATTCATAATGACTTTGTGTACAACAGAGGAAACACTATTGTCAGTGCTTCTCTGCTATTTTTAGGGTTGTCAATGGCTGATTCTTTTTTGGGAGTGGGTTGCTTGGTCCATCTCCCAAGCATACAGCACTTGGTGTTCTCAGACAGTCCCCCATCCAAGTACTAACCAGGACCGACCCTGCTTAGCTTCTGAGATCTGGTGGGATCGGGCACCACAGTGGTACCACTGTAGACCACCTGTGATGTACCCGACACAATTCCAGGTACTGAAGCTACTGGTGAATGACACAGACAAAACTATCAGCCCTCATAAAACTCACACATGGGTAGAAAAAAAATGAATCAAGAGAAGGAAATACAGTGCAGGGTATATTAAATAGTGACAAGTGAAGAAAGTGAAGATAGGAAGTATTGCCATAGTAAATGCCGATTGCCATTTTAGGTAGTTAAGAAAGTCTTCATTAAGATGGTAACTTGTGTGGAAAGACTGGCAGAAAGTCTTGCATATAGTACCAGGAAGCACATTCTAGGCACAAGGAACAAACAGTAAAAAGCCATCATGGTGTGTTCAGGAAAGCAGCCTTCCTGGCATGTTTGGTGAACACTATGCTTTGTGTGTTTGAGGAACAATACAAAAGCTGCTATCATCGTTGTCATTAGGTGCCACTGAGTTGGTATCCAACTCATACCGACCCTACGTAGAATAGGCAAAACACTTTTGTTACTGCGTCTCTGCTACTCATACAATTTTCAATGGTGGATTGATTTTTGGGAGTGGGTTGCCAGGTCCTTCTCCCAAGCCTACAGCACCTGGTGTTCTCAGGTGGTCTCCCATCCAAGTACTCACCAGGCCTGACCCTGCTTAGCTTCCCAGATCTGATGGAATCGGATGCCAGTGCTATGGCTGCAGGTGAAGCTGCTACAGCTGTAGAAAAATGAACAAATGGGAGAGATAGATATAGAGGTCAGAGAAATAAAGGGCATTGCATAATTTAGAAATATTCAAGTAAATACTAAAGATACCTAAGAGGTGAATATGGTTGCATCTAGGGAACAGAATAGTTACATGCAGAAGGGACAGCAGGTTTTTTTTTCATTGTTGTTACAAGCCTTTTATCACTGAAATTATGTGCTTAAGTGAGTAAAAATAAAAATGAATCTTCAAATGCACACAATTATATGCAGAGAACATAGTGGCAGAAAATGTGTTGTAGGTGTTTAAACTAAAAATGAGCCCTAAAATCTGGGCTTGTGGAAATTCTTTTCCAACCATAGAGAACTTCTACTGGGCCTTAAAAAGGGCTATCGTGTGGACAGATGAGAAGGAGATAAGAATGTAACTCTAAAACTCCTAAAGAACTAGGAGATCATGTAGATCAGCTCATTAAAACCTTTGACCTTATTCTGTGCCCCCAACCCCGCAGTTGATTGAGCTCCTTCCTTCATAGAAAACTTAGATATCAGATAGGAGTTAGCTCATCTTCCAGCCATCAAACCTAGATTCCCTCTAGTCCTTTCCTCCTCCTGTCATTCAACAGATGCATCTGTTCCACATGTCTGAGGGTTCTGATCTCATCCTTCCCTGTGGTGCTTCTGCGTAATCACTTCTGTGGCTGCTCTTTATCCATTTTCTTTATGGGCCACTCTTCTATAGTACATTTGTGATTGTTTTCAGGGCTCTCCTTGAGTCTCTTCTTTTTTGTGTTGCCCTTATTTTCATTGGGGAAGTTACTCATAAATGCAGCTTTAGAAACTTCATACTGATTAATTCCTAAGTACGTGGCTCCTATTAGTTTTTCTTACCTTCAGACTGTGACCTACTCCCTACTGGACATGTACACTTGGATAATCCATTGATACCAAAAGAAGTGTAATTAAATGATCAAGGACTCTCCTCCAAGCCTGCTTTTTTCTTCTTTGTTCCCTGTTAAAGAGAATGGCAGTGCTCTCACCAAATGGCTAATATCAGAAACCTGAAAATCGCTGGGGGCCATGATGCATTCCTGTAGTCGCAGTGACTCAGGAAGCTGAGGCAGGAGGATTGCAAGTTCAAGGTCAGAGGCAGCCTGCATAACTTAGTGAGACCCTGTCTAAAAATAAAAGTGAAAAATGTGCTAGTGGTACAGCTCGGTGGTAGAGGATTTGCAAAGCATGCATGAGACCCTGGTTCCATCACCCAGTAGCATAAAAGTAAATAAATTACAACAAAGGAGTTGAGGGTGCAACTCAGTTGTGAAGTGCTTGCTTAGCATGTGTGAGGCCCTGAGTTCAACCCCCAGTACTGCAAAAAGAAAACGAAAAAAAATAAATAAACCTGAAGATCATCTGACATTTCTTCCTCACCCTTCCATCCTGCAAGCCCAGTTCATTCCACTTCCCAAATATCTCTCACTGCTGCCACCACCATTGAACTGATTCAAACTTCTCAGTGTTCTCTCTTGAATGTTAGCTGCAAATGCCTAACTGGTCCCCTCAACCTTATGTTTGATCTCTCCTTTATCAGTCAGGGTAATGTTAGAGAAAGAGAAGTCACTAGATTTATGTCTGGCATAATGGATTTAATGTAGAAAATAGTGTTCCATCTATGTTGGAGGAACTAGGAGAGGAAAGGATATGGAAGCTGACACTGAAAAATAGGAAAACTGATACCTAAAGATTTACCCTGGAACATTTAAATCCCTGGTTCTTAGTAGCTAACCAGGAAGCTGCTGTGAATGTTCCTTTTTCTCTTGGGTCTTACTTCAAGAGTTTCAAGAGAATAACGTATTTGCCTTCCTGTTCATCTTGAAAATTTTGTGCCATTACCTCTTATTACCAACTGTCATGTAAAACAATAAGTAGAAGAGGATTTGGGGAAATGTAGTCCTATCTTCTCCTCAGTGGTGGAAAGGAGAACTTAGAAGAAGTTGTTATGATACAGAGTTGTCAACAGATAATTCATTTTACCATACAATTTGATTTTCTAAAATGTAGGTAGTTCTTTCTATAAAAATGTGTGATTATATCACTGCCCTGATCAAAACTCTTCAGAAGTTCTTTATTCCTTTGGGGATTAAAAAGAAAAGAAATGCTTTAATATTGTTCATAACACCCTAATATAAACTTGTCCCATCTTATTTCTCTAACTGATTTTTATATAGAGATATTGTTGCTATTAGGTACAACTGAGTTGGGTCAGACTCATAGCGATCCTATGTAGAACAGAGGGAAGCACTCCTGACATTGTGCCATACGCACCATCTTTTTTATGTTTAAACCCATTGTTGTAGCCACTGTGTCAATCTAACTAGGTGAGGGTCTTCCTCTTTTTTGTTGACCCGCCACTCTCCCAAACATGATGTCTTTCTCCAGGGATTGGCCTCTCCTGACCACATCTCCAAAGTATGTAAGATGCACTCTAGCCATCCTTGCTTCCAAGGAACACTCAGGTTGCATTTCTTCTAGAATGGATCTGTTGGTTCTTTTGGCAGTCCATGGTATATTCAATATTCATCTCCAACACCATAATTCAAAAGCATCAATTCTTCTCCTGTTTCCCTTATTCAGTGTCCAGCTTTCACAAGCATATAATGTGACTGAAAATATCATGACATGAGTCAGGTGCACCTTTGTCTTCGATGTGGCATCTTTACTTTTCAGTACTTTAAAGGGGCCTTTTGTAACAGGTTTTCCCAGTGCAATGCATCTTTTGATTTCTTGCCTGCTGCTTTTGTGGGTGTTGCTTGTAGAACCAAGAATAGCAAAATCTTGAAGAACTTCAATCTTTTCTCCATTTATGATGCAGTTGCTTACTGACCCAGTTGTAAGGATATAAAGATAGTAGCTATCTTTACCTCCTCATTATTTAATTTTTAATGAATGCTTAAATGAGGACACCTGAGTGAAAAAATGATACTACTGTATAGAGAAGATCATGTGTGGTCAAAGAGGGACAATATTTTGAATAATTCTTAAATAAAGAAATTTAGACATGATATGGTAAGAAATGGTTTCTTGAGTAAATGAGAAACTTTTTTCTGCACTAGATTTGAGCTTGGCCTGGCATATGCTAGGCAAGTGCTGTACCATGCAGTTGCACCCCAACTCCTTTTTTGTTATATTTTAAGATAGGGTCTTGCTAAGTTGTACAGGCTGCCTCTGGCCTCAAGCTGTGGTACTTCTGTGTCAGACTTCAGAATAGGTGGTGTTACAGGTATGTGTCATGATGCCTGGCTAAAGGGGTGACTTTAATGAAAGAAATATCTTAACTTAGTCTTGAAATATTACAAATGAGTTTGAAAGGGACATCATATAAGGGCTTTAAAAGAGTAGCAATGATGTTCAATTATTCTTGTATTATTACATTCCTAAGGTAAAGGGAAAGTGTTAGTGGTAACCATGGGAATACAGAGCGAATGGGAGAATAAACTGAGCTTGATAACACATTTATGGAAAGGAAGAGATGGACAGATTTTCTATGTGTAAGGATGCTTGTTGTTATTTTTAGGTGCCATGAGTTGGGTCCAACTCATAGCGACCCTATATACAACAAAACAAAACACTCCCTGACACTGTGCCATGTTTGGCACTATGTCAGTGCTTCTCTGCTATTCATAGGGTTTTCAATAGTTGATTTTTCTGGAGTGGATTGCCACGTTTTGTGGTGCTGAAGATCAAACCCAGGGCCTCAGAGAACACAGCAGCACTCTACCAATGGAGCTAAACCCTAGTCCACACAGGATGCTAGTATGACCAATTTTGATAAGTCTGATGGAGAGTAAAAAGAATAGATACATTAGATTTGAGGGGATACTGGTTACTCAGCTAATACTGCCAAAAAGTGAATGGCCAATTATACTAAAATTATCCAGTTGATTTGAATTATCCATATGGTCGGAATTACCCATATAATTGTGCCACTTTAAACCCTTACTTTGTCCACATAAAGTAGTCTCTGAACTGAAAATGCTTTATTTTACTTTTTTCCAATTCCAAAGCATCTTGTTAAGGAGAAAACAGTCTCAGGGGAGCAGAGTTTAAGTTCAGTGCTTTCTCTTTTCTTTTATGGCATATGCACTCTCACCTACTGGTGCTGTCAAAGCTGAAGAGAAAGTCACCTGGATTTGTTTGACAGAACTTCCTTTTTTGAACTCTCTTTTTCATCTTTCAAAGAGACTCCATGATATCATTTGACATAGAATCAACAATTCAAAATTAAAGGTGCATGGTTAGGAAAATTGGGTTTCTAATTGACAGGAGGGTTATCTATTTTTTAAAGTAGATGCTAATTAAATTTACAGCAACATGAAGAAAGAATGTTTTGAAGGGATAGAATTCTCTTTTGTTTATAAGCTTGGATTAATTTTATATTTAAAATGGTGAAATCATCCTTTCGTACTCTCTACTCCAGGGTTTTATGTCATTATTCAACTCTTTAATGGATATATAATATTTTCTTGTCAAATAACTGCCAGTGTCCTATACTCAAGAAGGAAGAAGGAAGCATTAATATCTACTCTCCTCAAGAGTAAATATCTGTCTGAACTTCCTTGGGGGAGTTAGAGAAGGAGAAGAAGAAGAGATAAATTTTTTCTATGTGGCTTCCTGAACTCATCAAATGGGGGTAATGCCAGGATGTGCTTGGGCCCCCAGCAACTGGTGGCTGGACAGAGCTGCTCTAACTATGAAGCAGTCTTTATTTACTCTGTCTGGCTAAGGGCAGTGCCAGAAGTGATGTTCTTGTACCAAGATAGGTAGGTATTGGTTCAAGTCAGATGTTTACTCTAACTTACAGAGTTAGTTTAGGAGGGAGAGTAATACTGGTAAAGATACCCTGCATCTTCCTGGGTGACAATAGAACCACTAACGAACAGTTGCAAATACCAAAAAAGAAAAATGCATTGTTCATTACTGAGGAATTGATATTATTAAATATGGTAGCTAATATGTTATCTTCTTATTTTTTGTTGCTGCTATTTCACATCCACTATTAAGTAACTATGTGACCATCTTGTACAATTTTTAACCATATTGAACTTCAGTTGCCATGTCACTTACAATCCCTATAGAAAAATGACTTAAGACTTAGAGATGTGATAAATAAGATGGTATAAATCTGTAGCACTATTTATTTACAGACCACAGATGATAAATTTCCTTTATAAACAATGGTGGAGTTAGGAGTGGTTATAAAGCCTGTGGGCTTGCCAATCCTAGTCAGAAGCACATCGACAGTGGCAGAAATATTTTTGTGAATATCCCTAAAATATAGTTGAATCTTTATCACATTTCCAGAAGCCTATGCTTATATCACCTGCAGCCCTACCACTGTGTAGTCCAATCCCATCAGTCTCAGAAGCTAAGCAGGGTTGGGCCTGGTTAGTACTTGGATGGGAGACCACCTGGGGACATCAGGTGCTGTAGGCTTGGACAAAGGACCTGGCAAACCACTCCCAAAATTCAATCCACCATTGAAAACCCTATGAGTAGCAGAGAAGCAGTAACAATACTGTTTTGCCTGTTGTATGTAGGGTCGCTATAAGTTGGACATTGACCCAATGGCACCTATCAACAACAACAACTCTTATATAGACATGTTAGTTCTTGTTAGGTGCTGTTGAGTCATGTCCAACTCATAGCAACCCTTATAGGGTTTTCAATGGCTGATTGTTTCAGGATTGCCCCGGGAGTGGGTTGCCACATCCTTCTCTTGCTTTTGCTGTGCTGGGAATTGAACTCGGGACCTCAGAGAGTGCAGAGTGGTGCTCTACCAACTGAGCTAAACCCCAGCCTCTTATGGAGGCATGTTGTTGTTGTTGTTAGGTGCCATCAAGTCGGTATCCGACTCATAGCGACCCTCATAGGGTTTTCAATGGCTGACTGCTTCGAGATTGCCTTGGGAGTGGATTTCCAGGTCCTTCTCCCATTTTTGCAGTGCTGGGAATTGAACTCGCGACCTCAGATACTGCAGCGCAGTGCTCTACCAACTGACCTAAATCCCAGGCCCTTATAGAGGCATGACATTCCTTAAAAGAAACAAAAGTATGCTCTCTTTAGTCAATAAAGCAACCATTGACTAGTTTATTGCAATTAAGTCATACATAGATTCTTAAAAGTGTGACTGATCTCATGCCATTTTTGAAAATACATGCTTTAAAACACCAAGCTAATACAAATGTACAGCCATCACTCCATATTTTCAATATATGCTCTTTTGTGACATTGTTTATGCATTTCTTGCTTTCTTCCAAGAATTTAATACAGAACCTAATATGGTTAGTAGGAATGGGCTATAATAGAAAGCAGTGTGCTAGAGTGGATCTTGCCTGAGCTAGGTGTCCAGAGACTTCAATTAAATGCCTGGCTCAGCCACTTCATAATGTATAGCAGATGCCCTCTCTCAGTGCCCTGCCCATAGCTCTTCACTCTTACTATGTCAGGGAACAACACCCTGCCTTCCATCTGCTAGCACCTGTACACACTGAGAGTGTTTGAGAGCATTCTCTTGGTGCTAGAGCTCATGCCACTGACAGCACAGTAAACTGGAAGTGCTGAGATATTACTACCTCTTGGGAACAAACCTCAAACAATAAGGATATAAAAACTCCAACTCCTTTTTCCTGAGTGGGTTAACTCTGAGGCATATGCTGTATACCGACTCCCTGAGTTTCCCTACTAGAACTAAGCTCCAATCTCCTCCAGTTGCAACTACCTTGCTAGTGCACCCTATATTGGCTTTCTGCCCTTCCTTACTTCCTCCTTGACTCACAAGTAAGACATGTTATTGTCGTTGTTAGGTGCCATTGAGTTGGTATCCGACTCATAGCGACTGTACCTACCACAGGCGAAATACTATTGTCAGTGCTTCTCTGCTATTCATAGGATTTTCAATGGCAGATTGATTTTTGGGAGTGGGTTGCCGGGTCCTTCTCCCAAGCCTACAGCACCTGGTGTTCCCAGGTGGTCTCCCATCCAAGTACTACCCAGGCCTGACCCTGCTTAGCTTCCGAGATCTGACAGGATCAGACACCACGGTGGTATGGCTGCAGACTCAAGGAAGACATAGTTACTGATTTTAGGAAGGTCATCTAACTACTCAGCATCTCATGTAATAAATGGCAGAATTTAACAAAGTTTCCTTCTAATTATAAAATTCTAGGATTTTAATATTTCCCCTGCTTCTCATCTGGATTTTGAGCAAGATATTTGAAGCTGATAAATAAAGAGTATTTACTAGCAGTAGTGACTAATTGGTAGTTTTATTATTACCTTTCCAAAGTATGGAAAACAGGGGAGAATCTGCACTTAGATAATAAAGATGCTTAAAGTGGTAGGAAGTCAGAGGTTACATTCTTTCCCAGCATTTAATCCCAGTTTTTAATTTCCGCGTTGTTTGATAACACAGTTAAAATTTAACAAAAAAAAAAATCATTATTCTGGATATACCAAGGAAAACCCATAAAAACTATTTTTAGAAAATAGTACAAATATATTCCATGTCAACTCTTATACAATTTGTATACTTTGCATTCTCATCTTTTAATTGATGTCATCCTTACAACATGCCTGTGAGATTGAGAGGGTAAAGCTGAGTAGCCCCACCTGCCAGATGAGAAAACTGAAGCTTAAAATGTGAAGTAAGCATTCTAGAACTCAGGGCTTTTTGTGTCACTAATCTGTACATTTTCTGCCAGCTTCTATTTCTTACTATTACCACAAACTTCTGTTATATACTAACAGTATCTGTATTCTGTTTGGTGGATTTCTTCTTTGGGATTCCAATTTTCTGGACATTGATAATCTAATTTGTGGGAAAGATCACTTCCCACTTGGAAGAGCTGGAAATGGTTACTCTACTGCTGATTCTCTTGGTTTATCTTACCTTATTATATGAAATGTCTTCTTATCCATGGTATCTCATGGGATTACTATTTAAGTATTTTAGGTTTAATATTGGTCAACATACTCAGAGAAGAATGTGATAAATAGAGATCTCTCAGGCATGCAAAGAATAATCATATTTACCTCCCTTACCTCCCCTCTCTACTACTGGATTTCTGAAATGTTCAATCCCTTTAGCTCAGCGGTTTGATTCCTACTAATATAAAAATATCCTTGATATGTACCACATGGGAAGCTGCTTCCGGTCATTTTCACTATGAATGATTTCAGTTCCTATTCTGAAAACAGATCTGATAGAGAAAAGGAAAATATCCACAAATTGATCATCTTAAATGGAAGGAGCAATGTGGGTGGTGCTATGGGCAGAAGGAAACAAGGAACAGTATCCTGGCATATCTGCCTGAGTCCACCTGCCTGAGTCCTAGACAAGAATCACAGAATAAATTTCTTGGCTGTATTGTCATGGGAGAGTCATTTACCTTTCTGAATCAAAGTTTTTTTTTTCATTTATAATGACAGATTAGGAGTACATGATCAGCAAGTCCTTTTCATTTCAAGGACACTATCATTCTTTGATTCTATCTATTACACACTCCCATGGACATTGTAACAAAAGTGAATAAGATCTAGTTGGCATCTCTTTTCCTAAAGATTAGCTGAGAAGCAAAAAAATGATATTTTGTGCTTGAGAATATAATCCACAAGAGCCTTCAAAATGAGAAATGGGGGAAGGCAAAATAGGAAGCTAGGAATTTGCATTATTCACAAGTAGTCTTGTGTACATACTTATAATGGACCTGCAGCCCTCTAGTGAAGTGCAGAAAACTAAAAGTGTTATCTGCTGTGCTGTACCTGATTTCTCATCAGCTTTAGCTAGAGTCAGCTGAAAGGCTGTATGAGATAACTAATCAGAAGGAAACAATGCCTTGCCCTTCTAGAACACAGCATTTACTCTCCACTTGGTATTCTTGTGTGTGCCAAGTGTTGTGATCAGTGCTTGGGTTTTTCTCAACACAAAGCCTGAAACAAGGATTCCAGTGCTATTGGCATATGGGGAAGGTGAAGGGAGCATTGGTGGGGGAGAAGAGATATAGTACAAAGAAGGAATAACATCTGGTAAAAAGTACATTAGAAAGCCAGCTACCACTGTAAGTGACTAGAGCTTAATCCTGCACAGACACTGGGAAACTATAAAGCATACACATCAGGCTTAGCCTACTTAAGGGTCAAGGGACCTGGAGTATTTGTACCACAATTCCCATCAGTCATTGACTGATAGCTGCTCATGTGAGATGTTAATTCTCTAATTACTTCTGGCCTCCATGTGGGAGGCAAAATAGGCCCTGAAGGCCAGACAAAGCAAATCCCTGTAGCAAAATCACAAGTTAGAAGTTAGGCCAGTCTTCGCTGAAGCATAAAGGTAAGGGAATGTGGGCAGGGTACTAACAACATCACTCCAGAGGAAGTATCTCCATATATGCATGCAACAATCCTGTGAAGTAGGTATACCATCACTATCTCTTTTCTACAGAACAGAAGGCTGAGGTTCAGAGGTTGTCAAATGCATTATAAGGAGTGGAGTTAAAATTGAACTCAGGTGTCTGTGACAAAATAGGCCATATTGCAAAATACTGCACCTCCACATAGTGCATAAAGGGGAACAATGTGTCATCTGCAGTAAGACTTAACCCATTTTCCCTTCTTTCACCCTTATTTTGTCATTATTTTTCCTATGTGTTGCCTCAGACCTTTCTTGGTTCTGAATAGTTGGTATGAATAGTTAGTATACACTGTTAATATTTATTATCCTTACTAAATGGGTGACTCTTCAGGGCAATAAACAACATTGGTCTCCTCATTTTTGCATTTTTTTCCTTTTTTCTCTTTATTGATAAATGTTGGTGGGGTACAGGGTAATACAGCATTTGCTCTTTCCATTGTGCAATTATTACATCACTGTTGATTACACTTTCATCAACAAAAGTTTATGGAACCTTTTGATTAATATGTACTAAAACTCACATGCACTTATGGGTTATATTCTCCAATTTTTCCCCATGTACTCATGAAGTTGCATCATTTACATTGAGATTATCCTCTCCCTCTTCCCACATTCCACAATCTCTTCTTCCCTTTGCATTTTTATGAAAGCAAAGAGTTGACACATAGAAAAGCCTCCTTTAATACTGATAAAATGGCAGTGCCTGATTCGTTTTTGAAGAGGTTCAAACTGATAGAAATTTCCCCTTTAAAGGTAGCTAATATTAATAGAATACCTACTGTGTGCTAATCAAAAAATAGATACAGATATGAAAGTGAAACAAATGCTGCTCAAGGGCACAATTACATGTGTAAAGCTTGTTTATCTGTTTTCCAAGTATTTCTACCCAGTCGGCTGAGGTTTGATTACATTTTTGTAGGCCTTTAGCATGTGGAGAAAAATATTTTTTCTTTTTAATATCATTTTCCTTGTGTGATAAAAACTAAGAAACATGTAAACGAGGAATCCTGCTTAATTTGTTTTATGCAAGCTGGGGCTGTATATGAATGCCTGGTTCTAAGATTCTACGTTTTCTGATACTATGTCTGCTGTCAAAATGAACCTATTTCAAATATACACACAATATTTTATTTACAGTTTGTAACCTATGTTTTTTGGCAGCTGATATACCTCACTGAGTACAGGCCAGGTGGGCAGTAATTTTCTACATATTTCTACTGCACAGCAAGAAGCAGTTAATTTGCAGGCATATATTGCTTTAATTTCAGTTAGTTCAATCATTTTTCAGTACAGTACCAGGGTCCTCCTTGCCAGGGGCTATAATTTTATAAGAGCAGATCTCCTGAAAGTATGTGGGAAAGATTAGTGGGTGTGCCTGAAACACTTTCTTTCTCACTTTGTGCTTGCAAAGCCTCAGGCAGAAGGTTGAGGAAGTAGTTTCATTTGGAGACATTGATCGGTTTTAGATGAACTCTGGGGAACTCAGGCATTCCTTGGAGTGTACTCATCAGAATTGGGAATGGGTCTCATGTGACCAAGATGATGTGTGAAGAATATACAGATCCCACATGGAAGCATTTCTGTCTTGTGCTTCCTCCTTTTATGAAGGAATATTGATGCTCATTTTGACTTGGGGTTAAAAATGAGGAGTGCGTCTATTCTATGCCAGTCAGAACCTTTAATACAGACCAGGTGAGAAGCAGGAACACAGTGATAGTTCTGAGAAAATAAAAGCCAAATGCATGTTCAGAGGACAAAGCACCCAGTACTCTCCCAGAATTCTAAGGAGTTTATGTAACTAGGTGCATTGGCATAGACCAGCAGGCCAGTGTATGATATCCACTAAAACTGTAAGTGGGGTGTCAGCACCCATAGCATATTTATGCTGCATGGTTTATAGAAAAGGACAAATCTCAAATACAGAATGACCCAGGACACAACTTACCAAGTGAGAAACACCTATCTCATTTGTCTGATCCTCTTTGGCAGAGAGATTGCTAGGGAACCTGGGAGAAGAGGCTGTGAAAAAAATTTCCATTTCACAAATACATTTACAGCAAATATGTGGCACCTACAATGTGATGATCCAATGTGTTTCACTGTTTAAAACTCACAGTTAAAACCATTAGTAGGTCTTGAAAACAATTTTGTGGGTATCAACTGGACTTTTAATGAAATAGATTAGAATGAAAGAAAATAAAAAACAGCAAATTGCGTCTCACACAGTAAGGAAATTATTTTGTGACACTTCCTTCAAATATATATGTGATCATATATGTGTATGTGTGTGTGTGTGAATATGTGTTTGTATGCATCCATTTATATGTAGATACATATGTAAATTTATTGTATGTGTGAGGTCAATAAGTGGGCCAAGACATCATACAAATGCTTTTTTTCTTATTATGGACTACTATCAAAATAGTTTGAAAGTCATTGTGCTAGATCCTAAGATAGATACTAATAAATGCTACCTACATACAATTCCTGCCCTTCATAATCTTAGAATGTGGTTAGAATTAAGACACATGAAGGAAAAGGAAGCAAAATTTTGTTATATTGATCCCTTGTAGTAATTAAGGTGCATAGGTTGTCATATCTACTTTTTTGACAATCTCAGACATAGGAATTATTGCTATCATCATCTTGTAGGAGAATAAATGAAATAACTTTAGTAAAGGCAAGACAATCCAGCCCAAATCAGTACAGTCTATATTTACACCCTGGTCTGATTGCTAAGACAACTGTTTCTTCTCTATCTTACCACCTTCCTGATAGGGTTAGCAAAGGTGTATGAAATAAGTAATATGAACAAGAAGAAATTTGGAATTATAGAGAAGAGAGAGAGGTTACTATTACCTGTTAAGGGAAGGAGGGGAAAGTTTCATGGAGGAGGCAGGATTCAATTTTAACCTATAATTAGGAGGAGAAGAAACAAAATAGGAGAATTCTAAGAATGAATAAAGTATGACCAAAGTCTTAGAGTAGGTAATGAGCATAGGGTTCACAGGGCCCAGGGAAGTCTTTCTGGAGGGAAAGATATGTGTTTGGGTTATAAGGGGAGAAAAGGCTGGATAAAAAGTGGGTCCTGCAGGAGGTCAATTGCATACTGTATGCTAGGCACTGCGCTAAGAGCTTTTTATACATTATTTTGCTTTATTCTCCTGACAAGTCTGGATGGTTACTATTGTAATGCTCATTCTAAAGAGTAGTGAGTTTTCTGGGGTTCTATAGTTTATCCAAGGTGCTAGTTGGTGCTAGAGTCAAAGACACACATGTCTGAGTGTAAAGCCCATGTGCCTGGCTGTTTTGACATGCTTCGTTCATCTTAGAGGACACTAGGATTTATTCACAGATTAAGCTTATAATATAGTTCTTCCCCCCAGGACTACATAACCCCAGTAGTGTTATTCCTAGTATGATCCATATGAAAGGAGCCCTGAGGTGTGTTGTGGCCAAGTCTGCATTGTTACATACTTGAGAGTCTTTTTTAGTCAGATGGTGGAAATAGGAAAGAGAATTGAGTAATGGATTGATGAAGCATAATGAAGAAATAAATCACTCAATTTATGAACAGAGGAAAGCAAAGAAACATTCAAAGGTAATGTGGGAGTTTCAAGCCTAAGCAAATCAAATGATAACATTTGTGAGATGGAGATATTACATTGAAATCCTTGTCAGACTGAAAGAATGCCATCTACATGCCTTCTAAGATAACAATAAAGTAGCCATGTTTATTACATGCTTACAACATGGAAGCCATGATATGAATTAATGTATTTGATCATTATAATAACTCAAATGGGGAAACTAAGAAATGGAGTGGCTAAGGATCTTGTCGAAGACCACACAGTCTATAAAGATCAGAACCAGATTTCAAACCCAAATGTATATCTTCAAACTAAGGTTCTCTTCTAACCCCTAGGTTCACATGCTCTTCAATTTTCTTAGCATTTATATTTGAATTCTATTAGGTATCTCAAACTTTACATGCCCAATAGGAGCTCCTGATTATCTCCCATTACTCCCACCATCCTTATCAGCACTGTACTTTCCATCTTTTTCCCATCTTAGGTAATGGTAAGTGTATCCTTCCAGTTCCTCAGACCAAAAACCTTGGAGTCATCCTTGGCTCTTCTCTTTTGCTTCCACCTCACAACTGAACCATTACCACATGACGTTGTACCAAGTGTTAATATTCCTTCTCACCATGTGCAGAGTCTGACTACTTCTTACCACCTCCCTGGCCAAGTCACTACATCTCATACTTAATGCAGTTACATCTTAACTAGGCTTCCTGGGTCTTCCTTTGCCTCCCTTTCATTGTATTCTCAAGCTAGAAGCCAGAATAATCCTATTAATTATCCTATTAAAATGTAGTCAGAGAAAGCAAGTTTCCTGCTTAAAATGCTCTGATGACTTCTGATTTCAGAAGAAAAGCCAAAATCTTTGTAATGACCTTCATGGTCCTATTCAATCTGCCCCAATCCTTAACCCTATGACCACATTTCCTACTTCTTTCTCATTTAGCTTCAGCTACATGGAACTCCTCACAGTTCCTCAGACATTACAGACATAATTCTGCCTGGGACCTTTAGCAATTGCTGTCCCTCTGCCTGGAATACTCAGGGCTCACTCTTTTATTACTTTCAGGTCCCTACTCATACATCCCTTTCTTGTTGAGAACTTCTCAGACAACCTACCTAAAATACAAAAATGACCTGTCCTATTCTTTGCTGCTTTGTCTATTTTTCTCCTTAGCATACATTGTTTATCAACATACTCTGCCTTTTACTTATCTCTTAGTTCTTTGTCTCTATCACTGGAATGTAAGCTTCATAAGGACATCCACAGTATCTAGGATAACATCCAAGATATGTTAAGCCCACGAGTATTTACTGAATGAATTAATAAATGCCAGCAGTCTGATTCCAGAGATTGTACTCTTGACCTCCAACCTGAATTGCCTCTCAGAAGCTGAAGAAGGTTTCTCCAAAGGATAAATTCTGAATGTGTTTACTCAGTATTCCTTGTCAAGTCTAACCAGTACGCAACTATTTCTAGATAATTTTTAAGTGACCAATGCAGAAAAACTATACCACTTACAGTAATTTTTTTGTCTGGTAGTAAAATATCCCCTTTAGAGTTGTTAATAAATATGCTATTATTTGGTTAGATTTATCACTACAAAGTATTTAAGATATGTTTATTTATCTATGTGTAGTAAATCTGTTACTATAGAGTATATAGATAATGTTGTTGTTAGGTACCATCAACTCAGGTCCGACTCATAGCAACCCTCATGGAGTTTTCAATGGCTAATTGTTTTGGGATTTTTCTGGGAGTAGACTGCCACACCCTTCTCCCATTTTGAGGGTCCTGGAGATTGAACCTCTATCCTCAGAAATTGCAGAGGAGCACTCTGCCAACTGAGCTAAACCCCAGACTACATTAATGTTGTTGTTGTTAGGTGCTGTTGAGTCGGTATCTGACTCATAGCGGCCCTCATAGGGTTTTCAATGGCTGACTGTTTCGGGATTGCCTTGGGAGTGGGTTGCCAAGTCCTTCTCCCATAGACTACATAATAGATAAGATAAATAATAAATAAGATAAATATGTAATATTTTAATTAGCACATACACTTCACTTTTCCTTTCGTGATTTTTGTCTTTATATTGATTATTCCAGAGAGATTTTTATTATCTATTCCTTGTTAGCATCCTTTTGCTTTTAAAGAAAAAGACTAGTTGAAGTTAATTTAGAATTGCTGCCATGGTATGTCCTGATTGTACTTCTAGAT
Organism: Pedetes capensis; assembly: GCA_007922755.1. Taxonomy (NCBI): domain Eukaryota; kingdom Metazoa; phylum Chordata; class Mammalia; order Rodentia; family Pedetidae; genus Pedetes; species Pedetes capensis. The sequence goes on along the minus strand of VMDO01015309.1, from coordinate 15,656 downwards.
GTGTAAGAGTAGTTTGCTCAGTTCCAATCCCTTTTCTTTTTCAGTACTTGGAGGTTGGACTCAGGGTCTTGCACATACTAGGCAAGTGCCCTACCATTGAGCTGCACTACAAACCCATTTTTTATTTTGAGATAGGGTCTCACTAAGTTGTTCAGGTTGCCCCTGGCCTTGAACTTGGAACCTTCCTGCCTCGACTTCCCAAGCTGCTTGGATTTCAGACATGCACTACAACATCCAGCTTCATTTCCAATCTTTTAAAAAATGTTTCTTAGATTTCTGAAATTTTGACAAAACTCTAGCATATTAAATTTTTTGTAAGTGTTGAAAACTGTATTGGTGTATTTCCAGTATTCTGCCCTGTTTGAGCAGCATGCACTAACATTGGATGGTTATTGGTATTTAGGGCATCTTAAAATATACAGAAAAATATAGAATATATACATTTGCATTTAAGCCTGTGTTCTTTTATACTCAAGAAAACATAGAAGGTGAATGACATTAAACTATGTCCATATTAGTATTTGATGCTAATAAGTATCTTTTTGGAACAATAATTTTTTTCTGATGAGCACATTCATTAAAAATTAGCCTATGGCAAATTTATTAATCTAAACTCTTGTACTTGGAAGCCACAAACTTTTTTAAACACTTAATCTATTAGTAAAACAGTTCAAATACCTCCTTCTTAGTCTTTCTGTATTTAAAATGGTTGATTTAATTGCATTGATCATTCCAAATTTCTTGATAAATGTTGAAAAGACTCATGTTCTGGCTTAGGTTAAAGCAGTGTTCCCCAAAGTGCATTTCACAGGATACTAATCCTACAAGTGTTAACTGGTGCTTTTCAGGGGATGAGACACTGTTTCTATGGTCAAATGAATTCTAGAAATGCTCAATTAAGACCAGAAACAGAGTTTAATGTGGTTGTTATTCTGGAACTTAGAACTTTTAATACTGTGAATTGTGACTCCCAAGAGGATGGATAAAATTTGCAGGAATTTTAAATTGTGTTCACCATGGAAAATACTTTCTGTGAGCTACCTAGCTGTAGTAATATTCTATGGAACACAATATGGGCACAACTGGGTTAAATCCTTGACAAGAGTAGGATTATTTATAACCAGAAGAGTATCTGCATAGAGTTTAAAGTCCCTGTTGTTTAGAGACATTGAAATTTCTGTTGTGTGTGTCACTGATAATATTCTCAACTTGAAAATTTAAATATTTGACTCTCCGTGGGAGGGAAGGGTGACCTAGCCATGATAAAATGAGAGAACACAGAGCAATTATAAAGCATTTTTCCATTCTGATTACTCTTTTTAAAAACCTTCTGATGTCTGTGTATTTTGTCTCTGTGAGATAAAGTTTCTGAATTCTGATGAGGCAGATGCTAAAGGTGATGTATTTTTAATAATATCTTCAGGTATAAAATGCCCAATCTAATTTTAAACCTAATTGCCCTATTACCAGGGTGACCATATGTCACAGTATGTCCAGTAGAGTCCAAATTTTCACCTATCTCTGTGTAATTATTAATAACACCCCCTTTTAGTCTATTTTTGGATGACAAACTGTCACTGTCCTAGTTATACATGTTTAGCAGGTTATATTTTCCAAAGAGTTTGCAGCAGTATCTTCTGTCCACATTTCACTCTCTCATCAAGAAATAGAGTCTAATGGTTCTGTCCTGGAATCTGCGAGTACCTGTGGCACACTTGCAAAAAGTAGAATACAACACAAAAACATATATTTGGGCAAAATAAGTGGCAAAAATGTACTGCATGTATCTGTGTTCAATACCTGAAGTAATTAAATAATATATTGTTTCAGGAAAAGTAGGCATATTGGATAACTTTGTGTTACTATAGTGAGATACCTGAGGCAACTCGCTTCATAAAGACAAGAGCTTTATTCAAGCTCACAGTTTTGGAGGTTTAAGGACAAGGTCCATGCATTGGCTCAGCTCTGATGAGAATCTCATGGCAATGGCTAATGGCTGATGGCAATGTACGGAATGTATATCAGGAAATGGAGTCAAACCGTGAGGCAGGAAGTAGACAGGACTATCTGGAGTCAAACTCAGTCTTTTATAACAACTCTCTCAAAAGAACTACCAAGGTGCCCCACCAGAACTAATTTCAGAGGGCATGCCTTCAGTCATGCAAGGGCTTCCTAATACAAACTTATAAAATAACAAATTACCAAAGTACAAGTTTATGACCTTTCTTATAGCCCTACCTTCACCTTGTTTTTGTTAAATGTGTACAGACAAGAGCGATTATAACATATCAGATTAGTGTAAAGACTGAGAGCAAAATGAGTACTTGTGCAAGATGAATTTTTCAGTTACAAAATTGAACACAACTAGAACTTTCTAGTGTTCTCCCAAATATATTTTGGTGAATTTTCCCTTTCTTTCACAGAGGTAAAATACTCTGACAAAATTTGAATTTTTTATGTTCTCTATGTAGTTTTATAGCTTACCTATGCCTGTAGTTTGGGTGCAATGTAAATGAAGGATTAGTCCTTAGGGTGGCAGTATCATGAGGTGGTGGAACCTTTGGGAGGTGGGTCTTCGTAGGAAGTCCTTGCATGACTGAAGGCATGCCCTCTGAAATGAGTCCTGTCTGCTTCCTGGCTCAAGATTTGATCACATTTCCTGATACACATTCCATACATTGCCATCACCCATTAGCCATGCGGTTCCCATCGGAGCTGAGCCAAAGCATGAATCTTGCCCTTAAACCTCCAAAACTGTGAACTTAATACACCTTTGTCTTTATGAAGCTAGCTGCCTCAGGTATTTCACTATAGTAGCACAAAGCTGATTAATATGCCTACTTTTCCTGAAGTAATATATTATTTAATTACTTCAGGTACTGAATACAGATACCTGCAGTACATTTCTGCCACTTAGTTATTTTGCTCAAATATATGGTTTTGAGATGTTATTGTTGTTGTTAGGTACCATCAAGTCAGACTCATAGAGACCCTTCATACAATAGAATGAAATATTACTCAACACTGTGCCATGCCTGGTACTATGTCAGTGCTTCTCTGCTAGTCATAGTGTTTTCAATGGCTGATTGTTTTAGGATTGTTTCAAGAGTGGGTTGCCAGGTGACTTCTCCCATTTTGCAATGTTGGGGATTGAACTCGGGGCCTCAGAGAATGCAGAGCAACATTCTACCAACTGAGCTAAACCCCAGACCCAAACTCTATAAAAGTAATAGCAAATATCATTAATTGAGCACTTAATATTTTCCTAGTTAATGTGCCAAACCACTTAGTAGCCACAGTGCTCATAGCAAACTTATGGAGGTATTATTTTAGTTAGCATCACCATTCCATTTATGAGGAACTCGAGGTCTACACATGAGAAGAAACTTAAAAAAGATTCTAGAACAAGTGAGTTACACAATACTGACTTGACCTCAGATCCTTCTGTCTCCAAATTCATACTATGAACAGTGATGCTTAACTCAACTTTAAGGCTTCCAGGAACAAGTCAATTTAGTAAAAAGTAATTCCAACTGGGGGCAGTCATTGGAAAGACTCTAGTGTTTCCTTGCCATAGTCTCCACATGTTCAGTACTTTCATTCTGCCACAGAGAGTAGGCTGACTAAGGCAGTGTGGGATGGGAAACATCCTTACTGTGGCTACTTGCCTGTGAATGCCTCATTAATGTCATTGCCAGGAAAGTAAACTCTGAAGAGAGAAGTGATAGAAAAGGCTGAGAATAAGCTTGGTGATATACATCAAGCAGCCCTTGGATTCAATCAGAGCAACTGGCAACCCAAAGAGATATCGAGTTGTTTGTGTCTGTGTCAAGTTTGAAAGCCCACTACCATTTTACAGATGAGTATTTGAAATGCCTGAAAATGTGTCAGGGTACTGTGGTGGTTTACATATTCTAAACTGCGTATGGAACTTGATGTGTGATTGATGCTTAATATGAGTTGCAAATGACATGTTTATTAGACATTGATGGATCTCAAAAGTTGGAGAGGCTCAGCTAAGCATCCTGAGATTCTGAAACTCATCAGTTGCACTTCTCACATGTTAAGGGTTTCCCGTTTTAGTTTAGAAGCAAGCTACTTTAGTGATGCCTTCTAAGTGTAATCTTTTTTTTCTTTTTCATAAACTAAAGGGACTATATGCTCTGTACAGAAATAAGGAGCCTTTTAGGATAGTGTAATACAGTAAGAAGAAGAAGCATAAGAGAAGTAGTGAAATGGAATGGGAAGAGACAAGAAATCATAAATAGAAGCAGAGGGAAAATTCACATCTGGAATAGGAGGAAGAAATGAAGAATACTTTTTTAAAAAGGAGCATGTACAGCCATTTACAATTTCTTTGAAGAAAAAACCATGTGTAATAGTTTAAGAGCATTGTATAATAATGAGGGCTTAATGCAAGTCAATATGTAAATTTTTTACTAGAGAAGATGAAGATTAATAATTTAAAACAATAGATAATCTGAAACCATTTATTTTGTACCTACCCATGGGATCCATTTGGAGGTCACTGCCTCTTTCACCCACCCACCCACCCACACCCACCCACACACACACACATTTTGTGCTCCCTCCCATTCTTGCTCACTGTAAGCAAGGGGTGTACATGAGGAATCCACCCCCACTCACATCCCATATCAACACAGATAAAACACTTAAGAAGGATGGAATTAATATGGTTGCTTCATAATCCTCTGTAAGCTATAAAGGTTTGCTTTTTGAAAAGCCGATGAGATAATATGCCTGTGGTGTCAGGATGATGTTCCCTGTCAGCAAAGGGAGAAGGGAGAGAAGAGATAAAAGAGGAAGTCCCTTTAATCTGAATTGCTTTGTGACTGGAAATTCACAAGTACAGCCTAGAAGCCCTGGACAGCTACTGCACTGCTGCATACACCACACTGATAAGCAATGCAGTTTATTCCCATCATCTCAGGACAACTGTACAGAGGCCACCCACAGGCATGACTGAAACAAGGATGGAATGGCAGGAAGCCTCAGAAAATATCTCCTCTGGTAGTCTCATCTTCATTATCTCTGTCCTTATTCTCAATCTTGTCTCCCCTCCACCCAAGTCTCCTCACCCACTGTAGTGCACATGTGTAAGAATTAATAGTAAAACTGACTGGGGAAAGGGGATGACGTACTCACAGCAGCAATTGAGATTAATTCCAAAGTCTGCTGATGGATTTATGTCAAGTGTCTGGCTTAGCTCTAAACACATAGTTAACACACAAGAATATTAGTTTTCTTCCTTATCATCTATGTTCTCTCTAATCTCCAATTTCCCAAGTAGGTTTATTGGGGGTTCACTATAGGGAGTAGGTTTACTAGATGTCTGTGTGGTTCTTTATATCAACAGAGCAGGTTACAGACACCCAAAGTTTGAGAACCACAATTCCATGAAATGTGTAATAAATAATAAAAACCAAAACTAGTCATCTAGGTTTCTGTTCTACATCTATAATTGGAAAAAACAAGGAATATTAACGTTTTCCTAAGTCATTTCTATAAAAGAGTTTTGTTACTAAAATATTTTAACTCATAAAGTTTGACTTGTATTTTTCTAGAAATAAATTAATAATTATAATAATGAAAACAATGACTTTCATGCAAAGAGCGAGCCATTAAGCAGTAACTGTGGCAATTTACACACACACACACACACACACACACACACACACACAGTCTCATTGTATCCTTATGACAACCTTCAAAGGATTTATTACTATCCCTAAGTTATGTCTTTCAGGTTATAATTAAATTAACTGCACAAGTACATTGATAAGTTCTCAGAAAAAATGATACATTTCTAAACCTTGCTAGAAGTTCCACTAATATCTACTGAAAAGTAAGCTCAAGAAGGCAATATTACTTTAATAAGCATGAGCTAACCTAATACGGCTGAGCTGGAGAATGTGGATGACTCACTTTATGATCATCCCCCTTTGCCTGCCTGTAGCTAACACTATCAAGCACTTCCTTATGTTAGCATTTAAACTCATCCAAAGAAATTAATTGATGGAAAGATATTGGAGATTATGTAATTACTTCCTCTGGCTCTGGCGGTGTTGCCATCTGACTTCCAGGCAGCAAGATGAGATCTAAATTAAATACAAATAATTGTTCACAATTAGGAAATGAAATGCCTAGAGAACCCCATGGTATTTTAAACAAGCTGATGTACTTGCCATCAATCAACAATTGAGACTTTCTAGCTTGTACTTGGCTTGAGTCCCAATAATGACATTGTGCATAGCAACAAGATACACTTTTACATCAGAGACAATAATTTCCAAGGATGCATAATTCTGTAACAAGTGAGTTTTACGGCGTTTGTATACACAAAAACTATTCTTTGTTCAATTTAGGGACACTGATACCACCTTGTTCAGTGATTCATAATATAAAAGTAGCTAGATAATCATTTAAGTTACTAGTAATCATATTGGATATGTTGGATGTATCTGGTCTTCTCTCAGGACAGTTAATCCAGTTAAGTTTTGTATTGCTTTGTTTTAGTTCCCAGGCAAAGAAGCCATTCTCTTTAAAGATGTTTCACAGAATCCTTGGTAATGACCTTGATGCCAGGGGATTCTTCTATACCTATAATCACCACAACTAATAACAATAACAAAAGAAGACTTTATTGCCTTTGGACATCCTAAAAAAGATACTATCTTTTCAATAGAGCCAAGGACAGAAAGATGAAGGGAAGCCATACGCCTGAAAGAAGAAAACATTTTCAATGAAAATGACTGTAATAGGATAACAGCTTAGATGGGTACGAAGGTTTTTATAAACACCATTAGTATTCATTTGGTATAGGTAGCAGACAGGAACAAGAATTGGAAAATAACTTGGATGTGATCACTGAAGGGACAGAGGGAGGTAAAAAATATAAGCTTCTTCCTGAGCACAAATCTCAGTGTCACTGGAGAGCACAGTTGGAATGTCCTCCTTTCCTGATTACCAACCATCTAATCAAGGACACTGAGTGCCTGCCAGGTCTATATACATGTCATGCCGAGAAGAAACAGAAGGGTTCAGGCCATGATGTTTTCAACCTATTGTATGCACTAGGTTAAGAGCAATTTAAAAAGTAATTATTTGGGATGAATTTGATGGTCTAGAGGAGAAGGAGGGTTCCCCCCCCCCCAGAAGTCTTTGTTAAAGAAATCCAAAAGCTCATTATTTATCTGCATATGGCTGAGGTAAGCGAGCAGAAGGATAAAGCAGAGAAAATTCCAAATACATATATAAAAGTATAATTACAAATTTATATGAAATAGTTGTTCACAGAAAGGCGCATCAGCCTGCAGATGCATGAAAATCATATAAAGACCTCCAAGTAGAATTTTGGTAACTCTTGCTCACATGATTACTATAGTAAGGCTAAAATGTATAAACTGAAATACTAATCTATTAGATTATAGTGTGAAATATCACCACCTAGATTCCCTACTGCTGATAGATACTTGACTGGAGTCATAAAGCAAATGCATTTTCTCTCTATTATCATGTAACATAGGAAAACAATTTCCTATAATGGGCATGCTTTGTGAGGAAGGAATCAGAGCAGGAGGAGAAGTGATGCAGAGATTTCTGACAATGGCCTCAGATAGTCCATAATAGGGATGTACCTGCCAGATGGGCGAGAGTGTAGCATCTGCTTGTCTGGGCATTGTCTCTGTTGTTCAGCATTTGGAAAAGCTTGAGTAGTACTGACTTCTCAAGGTCTCTTTTTTCTCTGTGTTCCCAGTGCCTGCCTATCGTACCCCAAGGCTCAAAGACAGTCTCAATAGTGATTGAAGAGTAAGTGAATTAGTGAAGACCTTTCTCTTTTGATGGACGCAGTCTGTTTTCCTTATTATATTTAAAATAATCTTATTCTGATCAAGAAACCATAGCCTGTGCCTTGAAGTGACCTTGTATGTCTGTGTTCTAATCTGGTGTGTACTTCCGTGTGAGGGTCAAGCTAAATTCTGAGCTAAAAAAATTTACATTTGGGAGTAAAACAGAATGTAAAGTCTGGTGGGCATTATGGTAAAGGAAAATGTCTTCTATGCAAAATAAAAGAAAGATTAGTCTGCGTGAGGTGGCTCACACCAGTAATCCCAGCAACTCAGGGGGTAGAAGTACGAGGATTGCAGGTTGGAGGCCAGAGCCAGCCTGCATAATTTAGTGAGACCCTGTCTCAATATTTAAAGAAATAAAGGAAAGATGACTTAATTAAGGAGGCCTTTCAGAAGGCCTTTAGGCTTACTGTGTGTGTATGTATTTAATCTTTACATTTATATAAATTTTATCTTTAAATTTACATTTGGTGAGCTTTGCTCATAATATTACAATATTAAGGCTAAAATCTGTAAACTGAAATAATAATCTAGCTCTTTCTGTACTTTTCATAAACTTTTTAAAATGACAGTGGATTTGGGATTGTCTTGTATGTTCAAGGATCTTAGAATGGTCTTTACATAGTCATGACTTCTTCAAGTCAACTTCAATCATGTTAAGGTCTACATTTAACTTGAATAAAAGTTGGGGTTCTGTTTAACCATCAATGACCATATGACAAGCAAGAATTACTGTGCAAAATAAGTTGGTTTTGATTCCCCTACCAGCACTGAACCAACAGCATGATAATAATACATTCTAAGAGTAGAGAGCCAACTGAAGCTCCTTACAAACCCCAAAGTTCACGCTGATGGAGGATGTATGCTTTCACCTCATGTTCAGATTTAAGACACTTGAGGGACCTTGAAGCCTTTTGAGGTCATAATGCAACCTTGGAAACACAACTATATTAGGAATGAAACCATGGTGTTCAGGTACTTTAATTCCCAAATTGTCTGTTTCTCAAGGGGAGCTCTATTTTACTGGTTTTTCTCAAAAGACTTGTGGATAGTTACTTATACCCAACAGGGAAACTTTATAGGTCTTTTTATTCTTATTTAATTCAAAATACGTATTTAATAGATAACAGACATATGGTAGCTAAAAGTTCTCTGAATGAGACAAATGTGTATTGAATATTAATTGCTTGTCCTATGTAAGCTTCCTCAGAGTGCATTTCAGACCCTCTACAAGTAAATAGCCAAGCTGTTAATTATTTAAATTCCTGGAGAGCAAATACTGATTAGAGGATTGTGAATCCTAAATTAGTGATGGGCTAATATCCAACCGAACCAGTACTTCAAGATTTCTTGTGTCTTAAAGGTTTATGCATTATTTTTCTTATTGTTTCCTACCAATTTCTGTTCATTTTAGACAGTTTTAACTTCCTCTTTAATATTAGTCACATGTGTGCCTTCTGACTTTACTTAAAAATAAAACATAAAATACCTCATTTTCTAGTCAAATTCTTTTACATGTATATATAATGTGTTTTGCATGTTAAAGAAGTAACTTACAATAAATATAAACACAAATGCACCCAAAGATCTCCTGTATTTGACATTAAATGTTATCCTTTACAAATATCTCCCTGAAGATTCTTTGTACATTTTGAAAAGAGACAAAGGAATTTCATATGTAAATATGTCAAGTAAAAATGAAGTTAATATTTGTGGAAGCATTTATCATATTTAGATGCACAAACATTTGACCATTTTTTTATCTCCCTTCCAATTGAATGACAAATTTCTTCCAAAAACCACAGAATAATTATGGGAAATGTTTTCAGTGGATATGTCCTAAAATGAAAAAGGGTATTGGAAGGACACTTTAACTCTTGAGCAAATATTGAAAATCTTTCAAATAATCTAAGTGGAAAGAAAAATCATCCCTGAACCTAAATCTGTTAGGAAAAAGATCCTTCTCAATTCCATCTCTGGGAAATACATTAATGGAACTTGGAGAGAAGCAAAACACAATAATTAAAGATGAAAAGAAAAGCAAATTAAAGAATTCTGTAATATCAGTGTTGAAATGGGTACTTTGGCTGAAGCAAGGCAGCATCCTAAATAAATGATTTTGTAATGGGCCCCTCCATCTGCTTTTCAAGACTACCCTGTAACTTGGCACAATTTTTTGTATGTTGGATTTAGAAGAAGCTAAGGAGTTGGAATTTCATGTTAGCACTAGGTAAACATTCTTTGTTTTCATCTGTCTTAAATTATAACTGATCACCTGAACAATCTTAGTGAGTAATTTTCTAAGTCCAGGCTGCCAAATTGCAGACGACAATTCCTGAAATACATCTATTCATTTGCCTCCCTTCTTGTCTCATTCGTTTGCCTCCTTTCATGCCTCAAACTAATCACCTGCGGTTAGTTATGCTAATGAACCACTCAAGTTCAATCACAATTACAGATGATGTATGTAGCTTTACAGAATATCAGAAACATTTGCTTGGTACAAATAAACTAGCATCTTGTTATCTGTTCAGATTTTTGGACTTCTCTGCTCTACCAGTGTTCCTCCTCCACCACTTGACATATCATAGGCTGTTGTTAATGCATCTTGTAGTATATACTATACCTGGTGTTCACATTGAAGACAAAGGTGTGACTGACTCATGCCATGGTATTTTCAGTTACATTATATGCTTTTGAAAGCTGGACATTGAATAAAGGAGACAGGAGAATTAATGCTTTTGAATTATGGTACTGGAGACAAATACTGAATATACCGTGGACTGCCAAAAGAACCAACAGATCTGTCCTAGAAGAAGTGCAACCAATGTGCTCCTTGGAAGCAAGGATGACTAGACTGCATCTTACGTATTTTGGACATGTAGTCAGGAGGGACCAGTCTCTGAGGAAGGACATCATGTTCAAGAGAGTGGCAGGTGAGCCAAAAGAAAAAAAAAGGAAGACCCTCTACTGGATGGATTGACACAGTGACTGCAACAACAGGCTTAAACATGAAGAAGAATGTGTGGCTGGAACAGAGTTGGGGAGTGCTTCGTTCTGTTTAGCATAGGGTCACTATGAGTCAGACCCAACTCCACAGCACCTGATAACAACAACAAACATGATGTGTCCATTTCTTGCTGGTGTTGTTAGATCCTATTGATTTGGGTCCGATTCATAGCAACCCTTATAGAGTTTTCAATGGCTGATTGTTTCAGCATTGTTTTGGCGGTGGGTTGCTACACACTTAGAGTGCAGCACTCTACCAATTGAGCTTAACCCTGCCCCCCTCCATTTCTTAAGAATTCTGTAAAAATTGGAGGAGGATCCACTTCACTCATCAGTAGACAGAGCATAGGGAATTTTTATTTCCCTAACAGGGCAGAAATAAACATTTCTGATTATATAGCAAAGCAAGATGATGATTGTGGTATTCTTTCAGCGCATGATACAGATCAAAACTAAGATGTATCCATAGATATGTAGAAATGAATCAAAACAGTATTCAGACATGGTTCTGTGTACTCTGTGATGATATACAAAGAAATGATTCCCAGTAGAGCAACTGGGAATAGATGATACCAAATGTTTGCATATTTTAAAAAGTCCATTCATATACATTTGCATTTCAAAACAACCCTGTAAAAGAGAGTGGGTATATCACCTCATCCTTGTTATATGTGTGAGAAATATTGAGGCTGAGGGAAATAAAATGACTAATCCAAGATCTCATAGCTAATGAACTGGCAGTTGATATTCAAATTCTGCCTAGTGCCCTTTACACTACTCCATGATTAAAACCCTATGAATTAGATTTTTGTTAGAATCTCAGTAGGATCAATCAAATCAATGTAAGCAGATGGCAACTAAAGGAAATTCATTCCCACTAAGTTCATTGAAGCCTCTTAATAAAAAGTGAAAGAAGAAATGTGGGGGCCTTCATTCTACCCTTTAGGAAATATTTTGTTTTGTAGTAGGCCACAATATAATATATGACATGTATTTTTGGCCAAATTAATACTATCATATACTCAGAATTTATTTTGCTTCTGCTCTTATCTAATAAATTGCTTCATGTAGCAATTAAGTAACCTCTTCTATCATGTGAATAGGGACACATGTAAACCCACCTATAAATAGTGGGGAACTGAAGGTACCGTTGGATTGAAGAATTTGCCTACACATACACAGGCATACATGCACACTCCACACCACACTAGACAAGGATTACTAATTGGTTTATGATTGGTTTATATGAGAGTCACTTTATCATACTAAAGAAAATATTTTTGTAGATATATGGTCATTACATGCATAATTTTTTACCAAATTCTTAAACTAAACAGTAATCACTACCATGTATTGAGTACCCTCTACATGTCAACTAGAACACAAAATGCTTTATTGAAATTACTTATTACTAAACCTAATCTTTTGTGATTGACATATTGTTATTCTTATTTTATAGATAGGAATGCTGAAGCTCAGATCATTCAGCTCATGATCACAGAAGCAAGGATTAGACTTTCATTGTTTTGAATGCCAAAGCCTACTCTTCTGACAACTTGGGCTATACTATACAGTTAGAATGTTGTTTATTCGTTGTTGTTGTTGTTGTTGTTGTTGTTGTTGTTAGGTGCCGTCGAGTCGGTATCCGACTCATAGCGACCCTCATAGGGTTTTCAATGGCTGTTTCAGGATTGCCTTGGGAGTGGATTACCATGGTCCTTCTCTCATTTTTGTGGTGCTGGGAATTGAACTCAGGACCTCAGAGACTGCAGCACAGTGTGCTACCAACTAAGCTAAATCCCAGCCCTGTTTATTCTATAGGTGGTACAAATCTACTCTTGACCCTCAGTCCTTTATATAGGAAGTTAATGAATTGCTTCCAAGTATAGTGCTTGAGTCTCTGTCTTCAAATCATCTTTTATTTTAATATTCTACCACTTTCCCTCTCTTCTATCCTCTGCAACTGCCTTCTGGATGCACCAAAGACTTAAGTTTTCCTTTTATATTAAACTAATCTCCAGTTATTGTATTATAATTGCCACCTCCCTTTTCTCACACTCCTGCACACATGCTGTTCTGTTCCGCAGTTTCTCTGTCCTCCTGATTTATCTTTAACTTTTAGTCATTGCTAATAGAGCTCGTGGGAAAATGTACTTCATTTCTTTCACCCCTTGTTCACTGCATTATTTCATTTTTGGAGTCATGCTTCATACATGTAACCTGTAACACTCATGACCATGAAAATATGTCTTCCCTTCTGTGGGCTAATTCTTAGAACCTATCCATAATTAATCTAGGAAGTAGAGCACTTGCTTATCCATACCTACTCTATCTCTTTGGTTGTAGATTAGTACAGTGGCCATCAGGCACAGTGTCAGCTGGATGATATTTTCCTTTGAACATTAGTTCTCAAAATTCAGAATTGTAGGAGGACATATAAAAAAATGAAATTTGGAATCTTACTCTGAGAGGTATTGATTTAATTTGTGTTAGCAGAGGAATGGAGCAGATCTTGAGATGTTGCTTTTGTAACAGATTCCCAGATAGTGTTTATAAGTCCAGAGACCATAGTGAAAACCAGTGCCTTCGACTGAAAAGAAAATAGAAAGTCAATGTACCATACCTCCCATCTCAAAATACTTCTGTTGGGAACCCAGTTGTTTGATGATTTTTAAAATCATCTTTCATATCCCAGCACTTCTTAGGTCCTGTATGTGAAAAGATAAGCCATCATCCAAGATTTCAAAGCATTCACAACTTGATAGGAAACAGGCATATAAATAAAGAAATTCAATAGAATATGATGAAGACTGTGACAGGGGTAAAACAAGAGGACCTCCTTAGGGGTTACATATTATTATGAGGGGCTATCAAGTCAAGTTCTAACACACAGTGACCCTGTGCACAACAGAATGAAATACTCCCCAACACCGTGCCATGCCCAGCACTATGTCAGTGCTTCTCTGCTATTCACAGGGTTTTTGATAGCTGATTATTTTCAGGATTATTTTGGGAGTAGGCTGCCAGGTTCTTTTCCCATTTTCGTGGTGCTAGGGATCAAATCCAAGGCCCCACAGAGTGTGCAGAGCAGTACTCTACCAACAGAGCTAAACCCCAGCCGGAGGGGTTCCATGAAGCTACATAAAGAGGAGGTAATAGTGAAAAAGATTCTTTGGTGAAGGTATGAGAGGTACATTCTAGGCAAAATAAAAGTGTGTTCAAAGCCGCAGACATATGTTTGAAGATTAGAGGGAACTGATAGGTCTTGGTATGGTTTTAGTACTGAATGAGGTGAACAGCAAGAGGTATTGAAGGGATATGATTGAACAAATAGTGAGATTGGACCTTGTGTGTGATCTAACATGCCCCTTTCCCAGGGTGGTGAGAGTAATTTGAGTGTTTATGTCCATGGAGAATATTATTATACTTGAACTTTTGAAATACTACTGTGGAAGGTGGTTGGGAGGACAGAAGAACATGCTGACAGAAAGAGAACATGAGGGAAAAGGATGTAAAGAAATATGATATTTGAACAAAAAGAGAGGCCCACCAACTGGGATACTAAAGACACTGATACTAGGGATATTTCTGCTAAATTTGGGAATACTCTGCAGACATTACACTACAACAATCTCCTTATGTACCTGTCTTACACAATAGATGGTAAACTCCATCTTTGTATCATGAGTACCCATGGCAGGGCTTGGCTTTAGTAAAAACTCAAGAAATATTGATGAATGAATAAAGTAATTAATGAAAACCTATATACCATTCATTTTCATTTGGGCTTCAATCCTATTGTCTATAAAATGGAGAGGTAAGGATTTATCTAATTCTCCCAAGAATATGACAATTGAATGGTAGAATATTAGTACCATATGTACTTACTAGGAAGCAAGGAGAAATTGGTAGAATTCTGGTGATAGGTTTATCACACAAATGATAACCAGTTGAACCTTCATTTATTTGGATAAAATTTCTGAAATTATCTCCGAATTGCTTTGGTATAGACAGCTGGACTGAATTAAGTGTGTTATTACAGACATCTTTAAATGTCCATTAATTCTTTTGCATAAGTATGCTAATTTTGCAGAAGATTTACCCGTTCCTACATGAAATCGAGGCACTGCTGGTTCTGTCAGACAATTTTCACAATTGTATCTCTATGCAGTTAAATAAATTGCAAAAAGAGGAAGCTATTGCTTTAAAAAAAAACTCCATCCTGAGAGGAGGAGTAGATTCTTACCAATAAGAGACCAAGTATTTGTGATCTGGAAAGAAATGGAAAATAACCTCTTTTAACCTTATCCACCTAATTTCCTAATCTGTCCTTTCTCTAACAACATGGCATTATCAAAACCAAGACATTTTCATGCTTCTATAATTTTGTTTGTTCCTTTAATGACAATGAAAAAGTTCAGGGATACAGATTCTAAATACCAAGGAAAAATAATAAAATAAGAACTGCATTTAGACACATAATTGGGAGAATCCTGCACCCAAATGTTCATAGAAAGAAAAAAATGGCTACATAATAAAGAAAGGGAATGAGTCTTTTCAATATTTCCAACAGGTGATAATAGTGGACAATGATGCAATTTCTTCAGAACTGTAAGGGCAAAAGATTCTGACCACATAATTCTAGACCCATTCAATTATAAAACAAAAAAGAGAGATTCTTAAACACAAAAAGATTTTAAAATTATACTTTTTATACTGTTTTCCTGAATAATAACATGCCTAAAAGATATGATCTAGCAAAACTAAAAATGAAGA